>QJPP01002216.1:105000-305641 GCA_003996215.1 Jaltomata sinuosa | reverse complement strand
AAACAACAAACTTATAAATTGAAAACTTTAAAAAATAAACTAAAACATAAACTAATAGACTTCAAAACATAAACTTATAAATTGAAAACTTAAAAAAATAAAAAACGTTAAACAAACTAAAACATTTCAAATCTATAACTTAGAAAATATATATAAACTATAAACTTAATCAAACTTCAATTAAAATAAATAAAACTTATAAATTAAAAAACTTTAAAAAAAAAAAACTTTAACAAACTAATAAACTTCAAATATAATTTATATAAGTTATAAAATTTTAAATCATAATTAACTTTTAAGTTATAAATTATAAAAACTTTTAAGTTATAAGTTATCACTTGAAAATAAGTTTGAAATTCAAAATGTAATTCAAAATTTAAAAAAAAAAAAAAAAAAAAAAAACCATTCCGGTAAACCGGTCCGGCCTATTCCGGTACGATACCGGTCCATTCCGGTTTAAACCAAAATGGGATGGAATCCGGTTTCCCATACCGGGTGAAATCGATCCGGTTCGGTACGGTACCGGTCACCATTCCGGTACTAGTCGTACCGATCCGGTCCGGCCATTCCATTCCGGTCCGGCGGGCACTCTTAGCCTCAACGATCTTCAAAAATAAAGCATTTAGGCCAAGGTCCTGAAGTTCATGGAAACAACATGAAAAATTAATTGGGGTCTATTGGCACAAATCATTGCAACAGAAAGTAGATGGATAATTTATTTGGGCAAAGCCTAAATAAAATACAGCAGCAGCGTAAAAAGAACATAGGTAGGAAATGGGCTTTAAGGCCCAATATTTAGATTGGAACATGGACTTTATAAGAATTTTTGCTTTCAAAAAGCATGAATTCATTTAGTTTGTTTTAATATTGCTTGTTGCTTACTCTAACTTTTATAACGTAGTTGAATTTCTCCAAAAGAGTTATCGTTTCTTGTTTTAGTGTTTTCCATGGATAAAATCACTTGTTCAATTAATGTCATTATGAAAATTTAATCTTTGCATACTTGGCCCATTTTAAGTATGATCATCTTCATAATTTTATTAAATTAATCAAAAATAAGAGTTTGATAAAATCACTAGAAAACAACGAGTTAGCAGATGTTTTTGGTGCTTTAAAAACCTTCCAAGACCTCAATATGAACCTTTATCCAAAATTTCTTATATTCTAATGATTTTTCCTGTGTTTAAATCTTTTGGACTTTTAAAAAGGTTTTCTTATTTTTTTTCTTAATTAATCAAGTGGCGACTTTTATAAATTATATTGAAAATTTTCTAAGTTTTTGAAATAATAAGAGTCCTTTTTCCAAAAAAAAAATAAGTAGGGGTACAGTCTATATTAATATCGCAAGACATGGAATTAAGGTATGCTAAAGATTCTCTACTCCTTATCGACATGAATCTAGAAATGGAACTCTAAATTTTCGAAGGGATAAATTTGAGTATTGTATTGTAAGAAAGTTGTCTTAGTAATTAAACAAGTCATAAAAAACTAAGTAATATGTTGTGGTTAGTACAATCGTTTTTCTATATAAATCTGATTATTAAAATAAAATGTAAGATATTCTTTGTCGAGTTTCCCTTTTATTGTGATCCCTAATCATGATCTAGAAAGTATAAAAGAAAAGTTTAGCAAGTTAAATCCATATTCGTATTCAATTGGTAAGTTGAGTCCTAAAAAGTAATTTGCAATAATGTTTAGATCCTATTTGGATTAACTTATTTTAAGTGATTTTAAGCCAAAATAGCTTTTAACAACTTTTGAAGTGATTGGATAAAATAAAAAATGCTTATAAGCTCCTTGTTTTAAGTCAAAATGATAAAAATAAGTCAAAAGTAAAAAGCTAGAAATCCTAGCTTTTGGCTTTTGACTTATAATCCAAAAGCAAAAAGTCAATCCAAACAGGCTCTTAGTATGTCAAGCCTAAGGAAGTTAGCTAAAGAAATCTTCATAATTAATGGAAGTCACTTCAAAAGTCAATCTCTATAATACACTTATTATGCATGGGATGCATGTTTTTGTGTGCGCCGAGGCGCTACTGCCATATTGAGGCTATTATATATATAGTGTATGTTGAGAAACTAATTCTATATTAAGGCTATTATATATATAGTGTGAACCGAGGTGCTACTGTTATATTGAGTCTATCATATATATATATATATATATATATATATATATATATATATATATATATATAGTGTTCGCCGGGGTGCTACTCCCATATTGAGGCTATTATATCACTACAAGAGAACATGGAATTAGCTAAGGAATTTATCAGTAATCCCTAGCTAATTTATCGCTAAAAGACTCTTAGCTAATTGAAATTTCTTATAATCCGTTGCTAATCCGTAGCTAAATGGAATTAGCATAGAAATTTTGTTGTTTAGCTAAGAAATTTTATCCGTCGCTAATTTTCTATTTTCTAGTAGTGTATATATAGTGTGTGATGAAGTGCTACTGCCATATATATATATATATAGTATGCGCTGAGGCGCTACTTCCATATTGAGGCTATTATAGATGAAGTAAGTGTTGAGGCATTATTACCCTTATAGTGGCTAATATTCTATATAGTGTGCACCAAGGTGCTATGGTAGTTCAGTTTGTGTTGCAGCGTGATTTAAGGCGTGTATTATTCTCTAAAAAGAATAAAGAAAATATGAGCTTAACGAGTCTTACCGATTACAATTTACAAGTTTTATATTATATCTTATTCTGATTTACTACTTGCAGCTTACTGTATATATTTCTACCTTACGTACCAGTAGATTTTTTTATCCTGACGTCTCTATTGCTTAGGGAAACTGCTTTCATGCCTGCACATCTAGATAGAAACCCAAATAAACCGTCCTAGTAGGATCTACAACGTTCCACCCTTTTAGTAAGCTCCATTCTTCCTAGAGTTGACAAGTCAGAGGGTTAACTTATATTATGAGTATGTGTACAGTAGATGGGTAGGTCATGACTCTGTCCTGATTATATGACAGTCACATTACTCTTAGAGACTTGTAGACACTTGTCGATTTATTAGTATGTTATTTATGGCCTTGTCAGTATTCTGTTTAGCCATTTGGAGGTTTATATAGTTTTGTTGGTCCAACTGTCATCCAGATTATATGAGTTTCAGTGGCTAGCTTGGTCAAGTACATCAGGTGTTGATCTTGCCTCCCAAAATAAATTTTGAAATATTTTTTGGCTAGTTATGCCATGATTAGTGATTTGGCTGAAGTGTCATGATGGATGAAATGTTTGGGTTTGGGCATGTATGGGCAATATATATTATTCTAGGGGAGGAATAGTCCTTATGGATCCTAACAAAATGTCATGTTAGTCTAAAGAATGATTGACCTCCGAGGGTGGTAGCCTCGGTGCATCATTTTTGAGAAATGGAATCCTATTTATGGCTCTCTCATCTTTGTTTTCTCCTTTTCTAACATGTTTTGATTCTAGTTTGCTCTCTGCTAGTGCGATAATGAGTTTGTACTGATTTGTTTAGCATTGAACGGTTTGATATGATTTTTGAACATCTATATATCTATATAAAGATGAAAATGAGTACCTTGATGTGACATGCTTTATTGGCCAGTATTATTGTTTATATTTTTCACAAATTTTAATTTTTTTCTCATTTTCTATCCTAATTAAACCTTCAAAAAAATAGTTAATATCTCTTTCCTAATTATTTGCACTTATTACGTTTCTTGAAATTTCTCTCCTATTAAATATATATTTAATTCTTAATTCCTTCCAAAAGGAAAAGTATAACGGCTATCATAATGGTGCAATTAATGTATATAATAACACTTGATTTGAAGCTGGAATTGAGCACGCTGATGTGGCATGCTTCATTGGCCAGTATTACTATTTATCTTTTTTCTTAAATTTTTGGATTTTTTTTTCTCATTTTCTGTCCTAATTAAACCTTCAAAAATAGCTAATATCTCTTTCCTAATTATTTGCACTTATTACGTTTCTTGTAATTTCTCTCCTGTTAAATATATATTTAATTCTTAATTCCTTCCAAAAGGAAAAGTATAACGGCTATTATAATGGTGCAATTAATGTATGTAATAACACATAATTTTCCTTTGTTTTTGATTCTTCAAAAGTCCAAAAGTGACTATTAAAGAAAAACAATCTATATATCTATATAAAGTTGAAAATGAGCACGCTGATGTGACATGCTTCATTGACCAGTATTATTATTTATCTTTTTTCTCAAATTTTTAGATTTTTTTTTCATTTTTTGTCCTAATTAAACCTTTAAAAAATAATTAATATTTCTTTCATAATTATTTGCACTTATTATGTTTCTTGAAAGTCCTCTCCTATTAAATATATATTTAATTCTTAATTCCTTCCAAAAGGAAAAGTACAATGACTATCATAATGGTGCAATTAATGTATATAATAACACATAATTTTCCTTTGTTCTTGATTTTTCAAAAGTTCTCGTCCAAAAGTGACTATTAAAGGACAACATCTATATATCTATATAAAGCTGGAAATGAGCATGCTGATATGACATGCTTCATTGGCCAATATTATTATTTATCTTTTTTCTCAGATTTTTGGATTTTTTTTCTCATTTTCTGTCCTAATTAAACCTTCAAAAAATAGTTAATATCTCTTTCCTAATTATTTGCACTTATTACGTTTCTTGAAATTCATATCCTATTAAATATATATTTAATTCTTAATCACTTCTAAAAGGAAAAGTATAATGGCTATCATAATGGTGCAATTAATGTATATAATAACACATAAATCAATTTTTTGCTTCGATGAAAAAAATAATTTATTTATGATTTCCTTATTCTTTTGGCAGTTGGTGTTGCTATAAAGGACAGAAATTGACCACCATTTTTCTCAATTATTCATTATGATATTGCAAATGAAATTCCAATCCATCTACAAAAGTTGCACCCAAGGTAGAATATGAATTAGAAGACGACGGAAAATTTTAGTAAATAAAATAAAAGTTCTAAATTTTCTTTGTTTTTGTACCAAGTGGATATCCTTAGACAGAGGATTGAGATTAAGATATGTGGTGGTATGCTCTTATTTCCCCCTTTCTCACATTTCTTTTTTATTTCCCCCTTTCCCTCTTACGATTATTATGTTCATTGGCATGTTTTATTACTTTTTGTACATTTATATTACTTTCTTCGTTTTAAATTGATTGATCCTTGTTGACTTGACACAGAACTTAATAAATCTTGTGGTTTCAAATTAGAAGTATGTTAAATATATCAAAAACGGACTAAAAAAAAAGTTGATCAAACAAATTGAAAAAGAGGGAGTATAATTTTTTCGTGGGTAGAAATAAACATTTCAATAAATTAAATCTATATCTAATATAAAGTTAGGCATATATAAGATATATATGTGGCACCTCGCTTCCAATTGCATTTATTTTTTTCTCATCTTTTTGACATTTCTCTCTCCATTTCACTACATATTAATAACACAATAAATTTTTTAAAATATTTTTCATTTTTATTAAATATTTTATTTAAAAAGTCAGCTCTATAACTCACACCACTATTCTAATAATATTCATTAATCTTGTGCCTTTAACTCACACATTATCACACTTATAAAATAATCTTCATTACTCAAGGAAATTAAAAATTGTAATGGACAATGAAGGATCACCATATCAATAAATATATATATATAGAAAAAATAAAACAAGCTAATGTGACACTTCTCTATGGCCTTTATTCATATTTATGTTTTTTCTATTTTTTTTGGGATTATTTTCCTTCATTTTTTGCATTATTCAATTTGTTTAGTAATTAAAAAGAATTATTATATTGATTACATCTAATTACTATATCTCATGAGTTATAAAAAATCTTCATCTATTCATATTATTTACTTAAATAATGTGTCTCTTCAACTCTCTTTTACCTAAACGGCTAAACATAAAGACGTCTACAACATTTATACCACATCTTAATTCTTACCAAAATAATGATAATGAACATTCTATATCATGGTGTTTGTTATTGATTTGGCTTGGGAGACTCAAAGGAGATTATCACCCACGAATGATGTTGAGGCAATCACGAATGTAAATAATCAAGCGGAGTAGAAGGTGTTAAAAAAATTTGCTCCAAAATTCCAAACGAATCATATTGTTAGACAAATGTAAATGTCCAATTTATATTCTCAATATTTATTTTTATTTTTGTTAAACCGCACTTATAGAATTATACTAAATTTATTATTTTTATTTTTGTTGTTAATATCTATCTTTATTTTGTATCATATATTTACAAGAGTTGATGATTATAAAAATTGCAAAGTATACATGATTAAGCATAAAATATAATCATGTGTTATGATTTTGAGTAAAATGGAAAAAATTGTCTTTTAAAATTCACAATGCAAACAATATATGAATTCTTACTTTCTTAGTATCGTAACTGTTTCATTGGTTAAAATTTAGAAAATTATTTAAGGTAATTTTAATTGCCATATTATTACAAATTTTAGTCATACACGCACACAAATACACTTTCTTTTGTTTCTTTTTAATATATGTCAATAAAAAATAATGTTTATCTAAGTTTTATATATGATGATTTAATTAATTATACATAAAAAATATATTTAGCATATGAATGTACATGAAATTTTTATCTATTCTATTTTCGATAAATTTAAAGTTACTAATTTTATTAAAAATTACGCGAAGCACGACCTATTTCACTAGTAATAAAATAAGATTGACTATTTCTGCATTGATGATTTTATTGAATTTAAAGTGTTTGCTTACATTTATTTACTTATTTATCTATTATTATCATGATTATTTTCATTTATTTTAACTCTTGCCCCAAGACAGGCATACCATTATTGTTTTCCATGGTTTCTTAGGTATATGACAAGAGCAGGTTCTAGAGGATCAAATAGCTTAGGAAGGACTTGCTATTCATACAGATTTTTGGTGAGCCCACATTCTTGTTCGTGGGACTTTGATAATCTTTTTTTAGTACTTTTACTAGATTTCGAGTTGCGTCATAAGTTAGTTTATTCTTTCATAACAGTTTCATAGATAAATGTTGTATCATGGGTATGATGTAAATTCATTTCTTGACTTAATGGGCACACTGTTTTGCTAATTGACATTAATATCATAAACTTTGTTATTTATCATCTTTACGTCCTTTAATATTTATTGACCGTAGTTATGCATAAATTGATTAACTAAAAAAAAGGGTATATTGTGCGGTGTAGAATTCTTATAAACTACTTCTGATGTGGTTCTATAGCATCATATGTCTTTTGCGCTAGAGTTGGGTTTGATGTGTGATGTTTATCATCTGAGAAATGCCAATATAGTGGCAGATGCCTTGACTAAGAATGTGATTATGGGAAGCATTGCATTATTACTAGTGGAGGAACATTCTTTGGCCATTGATGTTCAGACCTTAGCCAATAGCTTCATGAAACTTGATATTTCTAAGTCTGGTAGAGTTTTTGCTTGTGTTGAGGCACAATAAATTTTGGTGGAAAAAATAAAGGCTAGATAGTTTGAAGATGAGAAGTTATGCATGATTAGGTACCTTGTTGAAATATTATTCTAAGCAAGCAATTCTAGATCAGGAGGGAATTTTGAGGATCAAAGGTTAAATTTATGTTCTGAGAGTTGACGATTTGAATAGAATAATCATGGAAGAGGCTTATAATTCTAGATATTATATTCATCGGAGAGCGGCGAAGATGTACCATGACTTGAAAAAGCACTGCTGGTCATGTAGGATGAAGAGTGATATCATGGAGTTTGTGTCTAAGTGTTTGAATTGCCAACCGGTGAAGTATGAGAACCAGAGACAGAGTAGTATAACTTAGTGGATGCCTATACCTTAGTGAAAGTAGAAACATATTGCTATGTATTTTGTGGTTGTCATGACCCAACTATCGGACCGTGCATGCACCTACTCTAAGCACATAGATAGGAGAACTCTTAACACCCGATCCAATAAGTAATGTGGAAATCAAAATTAAACATGAGAAAATAGCCCTTTTTAATACTGGAAAAATACTTATAATATTCAAAACAGTAAAACCTTTACAACTTAAATACAACCCTCCCTAGGAACTAGTCTAAACCGGTACAAGAGCTCCAAGGAGAAGTACGAAGAATAAAAAGAAGACTCAGCTTCCATCATGGAAACGAAAAGTAGAAGTTACTGGAGATCACCGTCGTCCTATATCTAAGAAACATCATTGATCCTGCAACCAGACTATACCCAAAAAGGTATAGCAAGAGTAATTTCAGTACAAACAACACATAGTGGTAGGCATCATTGGTCAATCCGAATCCACCGCATATCATCACATAAGAAATCTAGAGAAAATATGCAATAAGTTACAAGAATTCAGTCCTTCATCATCCACCCTTAGATACTAACACTACGAACTTATACGTCCTATCCCAAGCCTTCCTACCCTGCTCCGCTGCCAACTCTACATTTAAGAGACTCTACCTCATAACCCCTAGTACTTTCCAAGTCACACTTGCACTAAGACTTCCCAAGTCACACTTGCACCCCGACTTCTCAAGTCACACTTACACTAAGACTTTTCCAGTCACACTTAATAGTAGGACTTCCCAAATCACACTTATACGAAGACTTTCCCAGTCACACTTAACCCTAGGACTTCCTAAGTCACACTTATTTCCCAGTCACACTTAACACTAATTTGACAACTAAGTCTAGTCCCGGACTACCATCCCTTGTTCAGGTCAATCACTCTGACTCTACAACTAGAAGTATGCCCAACAACACAATAATCAGAACACATATATTTAAGTTACCATTTACAAGTACCTGGATCGTCCAAGGATCCCTATGACAATATTTAAGTGTTCAAACTACAACCCAATCTACACAAGGACCAACCCTATATTTAAATACAACCACTCGGCTACTCATGGGCTAATATGCAATGATCACATATAAAGAAATAACCCGGTCCACTCATGGAACAATTAACAGAATACAATCAGTAAGTATAAGTAAACCCCTACCAGGCATGGTACCCGAGCCAACTATTATAGAACCTGTACCAAGCATGGTACCCGAGCCAACCAATATGTTTTCTGTACCAGGAGTGGTACTCGAGCCAACTAATAAGTATCCTGTACCAAGCATGGTACCCGAGCCAACCGAATGTCACACACAATCCAATAATTAATCAACAAAATCACACTTGTAAATGAACAAGTAACAAAACCAGGTTCATTTTACATGATTGACAACCGGATATCTATTACATTCATAATTCCATTCCCTAACCATGCAATGCACCTACAATACAAATCAATAGTTACATGAACACATATTGCATTTGGGAAAACAACAACCATCACCTACCCAACAAACTGGTTCATAACCCCCCACATTGATATCATGTCCGAAGACTAATCCCTGGTTTAACCTCTAGACCCATATACAGTAGCTACATCAATTCTGGGACCCTTCTTTAAAGACAAAAGCAGTTCAGGGAAAACATCCCTTAACATTGAGGCTCCAACCCTTCTTGTTCATTCCATTCCCTTTAATTGAATTATTCCCAAAAGCTCGCTATAACTCAACCACTTATTTGTTTACAACATTTCTGGTTCCTAAAACATAACCAACAATCTAGTTCCCTATAATTAGAATCACGCACAAGAATACATAAGAATTGGATCCAAATCCCACAATATTACCATTTCCTCATCAATCATACAGCCTAAACACTACATTATTGCTCCAGACTCTGTGTTCGAAGGCCTAGGCATGAACTCTCCATCATTTTACAATAATAATATGCAAGAAAAATACGAGTCTATAGCTACTCAGTTAAGCCTTGCCTACCTGGATGCCAAGCATCAGTTGTAGAGGTCTGAACACTATAATTTGGCTCTGTGAAGGCAAATTTGTGATTGAGAATAGACCTGGAATCAATAGTTTTATCCGTCCTTAGCCAAAATCTCCCTTTCCCATGACTCCCTAGCTTTGGAGCAGCCTAGGAGGATTTTTGGAGCAATCTTGTCTATTTTCCAATTAAGAAGGAGAAGTCTAAAAATAATATTTGCATTTTTAGCTACTACCTCCTTCATACCGCCAAAGCGGTAGACTGGTCGCTACATTAATGGTGCTATAGCGGTAAAATTCCCATTATAGTAGGTGACATCAACCCGGACAAATTTCAAAATATAAAATTTCTATCATGCCAACCCTGCTTAATTTAAATCTTATTTTAATTGCTCCCAAAATATGCGATGTGGTGATTTTAGAATAACAATGGGATAGGTCATTACAACAGATACCAATTTACCCTTCGTTCATCCTCGAATGATCCCGCACCAAAGAGGAAAGAAGAAACTAATCTGGAAATCCCATAGTCCCACCTGAACCACATAATTATGACCCTATGCGAAACATCAAAACTTCCCCCTTATTAGTCATACTCGATTCAATTGGAAATAATCTAATCCTGCTCTGTTAAGGAATTCCTTCCTTCGAGCTACATGGAACAGTTAAGGTAACCTTCCTCGAGTGCCCAAAAAATCCAGGGCCTCATAGAACATCAGAGCGAAAGAAATTCAAAAGACTAAAAAAGGAACCTTTCTGCTCCCAAAACTGACCTGCCATTTTGCTATACCGAAAATTATACTGCCATAGTAGTATCACTATAGCAAGAGGCCGACCACTATAGCTGTTGGCAATAGTTAAAAGGGGTGAGAAATGGGTTTTATGCCTATTCTCCCCTATTTTCATCCAAAACACTCCTTTACTCCTGATCACTCCACTCCCGACGTTGGAAAATCCAGGTAACTATCATACCCACTTACTTCCTTACTTCATTGTATGATTATTGATAGCTTTAAGGTAGAAAATGGTGGATTAGAGTAGATATTATAGTTGTTTTTTTAATTTGAAAATAGGTTGGATTTTTGTCAGATTTTCGAAGCATGGGTGCTTCCCTTACGTTTACAATGCCTCCACAGCGTTCTGAGCATAAGGATTATGTGTTATTTGACCTAAAATGGGCTCAAAATGGTGGGGTAAATGAAAAGTTGTTCTGGAAGAAAAGTAGTGATTTGGGCAAATTTTAGGGGATATAATTCCCAAATTTTTGCATAAAAAGGTGATAGGGCATTTTAGGAACAGTGATCTGGACTTGGAATGTCAAAAACAAAGATTTGGGTCAATGGGCGCCATTGTTTCACTCCTTGAAGCTCTGGAACGATGAAGACCGCTATAGTGAAACTCAACCGCTACAACGGTCTCACTCTAGTAGAGAAATTCCCGCTATAGCAGGCCTGCTATGGCAGAAGACCGTCTGCTATAGTAGGAGGCCGCAGACAGTAGCCTCCTAGGCATAGCCTACAATTTTGGTCCTTCCTTACATATTAATTCCCTGCACTTCTACAAGTTCTAACCCCACCCCTTTCCATATTGCAGGTTTGACTACTCAATGGATGCCAACCAAGAACACATTCCTCCCTACGAGAGATTCCCCCATGATGCTAGTCGGGAGAGGTTTCAGGATTACCAGTGGACAGGTATATGCTATGAAAGGGACTTCAACACGAGGGGTGTGGAAGAGAAGGCAAAAGCCTTCTATCTCAGGCTTCAGGAGTTCAAATGGGGTCCATTGGTGTTAGCTCCCCCTTCCAGGTGCTCAGGCTGGGTGAGGGAGTTTTATGCCATCCTCATCACCATATGTTGGGATGAGCCCAACCCCACTATTCGCCTCTGAGGGGTGGATGTCCCCATGGATGCTTGGACTATCAATGAGGTGCTAGGAGTGCCTCATGTTTTGAATGAGGCGTACGAAGCCCAGCTTCAGATGTGGGACATGACATGGCTTAGGGATACTCTGATGGAGGAGGAGTTCAGGGATCAGGTCTCCTGGCCCAGTGCTAAGGTATTCACGAGTACTTTTTTCTCAGCCAATGCTAGGAGATTACTGAACTTGGTGTCCCAGAGGATCCATCCTTCAGGCAATACTGCTGACGTGACTTATTCTTGGGCCTCGGTGGTGGATTGTGCTATGCAGGGTATCCAGCTGAATGTGGGGGCACAAATTGTATCTGAGTAAAAGGACTTTTATCGAGGTCCCAAGAAGGGCCCCTTTCTTTCGGGTCTTGTGTCTGAGTTATGGAGGCAGTTTGTGGTGCCTGAGGATGATACTAACAGAGAGGTGGATATGGATGCCCCCTTCAATACTCTATGGGTGTAGGTGATTACTTCTACTAGGAAGAATGAAGCGGGGAGCAATAAGGCTTCCAAAGGTGTTGATGATGATGACAATGATCCTACCCCTCCTTCCCAGTCCCAGCCTCCGATCACTGGCAGCCAGCTCGAGAAGGACTTATTCATGGTCAGGTGGTTCATGAAGGGTACTAATGCCAGAGGTACAACCCCGCCCCCTCCGCTCAAGACTTTGCAGCACTCCACAGGGAGCTGGATGAGGAGAAGAAGAAGAGGCGCTCCCGGGACTGTATGCTTTCCTGGATATGAAAAACCATTAAGGTCATGTTCACTTGCTCTATCCCCGATTAGGAGCTTCCCCAGCTAGAGCCGGAGGACCTGGAGGAGTTTCCCTTCTTGAGTGATATCGAGGACCCCGCCCTTGAAGCCTCTGATGGTGATGAGACATCCGGCTAGGACCTTCCCCCCATCTTTATTATATTAGAAATACTGTTCTTGGGTTTTGCCCTCATTTGGGGTATGTACTTGACGATGTTCCCCTTTCCTTTTCCCCTTTATTTTAAGCACGTAGATGCTAGTTTTAAACAGTATTGACTTGTATGCATGCTATATTTGCTCTATCGGTGATTTTCTTGTTTTACATAGCAGCTCACAACTTAACTATCATTTTTAGACCCAAGAAATGAAAAGAAAAATAGGGAAAAATAGGGCAGGGATTCTGTCCTCGCCCTCCCAGCTATAGCGGTTAACACGCTGCTACAGCAGTACTACCATAACGGGAAAATTCCCGCTATAGCGGGATCGTCATAGTAGTACAGTCCCACTATGGAGGCCCCAATGGCAGCAACCCAGAAATTTAAAATTTCTACAAGGTTCACCCATTCCCCATTCCCGATTTTCAACGTTAACCCCTGAAATCACGTCATGGTCTTAAACATCACCCCAAGATTATCCCCAGCAATGCATAACTCGAAATTTAGCCTCATGTTATCATAAAATAAATTACGAAATACACGAGAAAACTATTTACAACACACATTCCCGCTATCATACAAGAATACCCCCCTTTCTCTCATGGTTCCCAACCAAACCCGACTGTCATGAAACCAGAGTCTCCCTACAGTCACCATACCTGTTGTCCCTGTACCATCATCACCAATGGCAAGCCTACACCTAAATGTAATACCATTTCTCCTACTAAGTAACACGATGCTTTATCACTAACACAAGATCACTCAACATCAAGTTATGACTCTTCCCAGACCAAGGCTTTCACCATAAGGTAAACAATTACACACCACACAATTAGAGTTATACAGGTAAGGCAATGCATGAAGTCACAAGTCTCAAATTTTAGCACTCAAACAAGTCAGATTCATATTCCGTTAATCCTCTCATGGATGAGTGTTAGTCGATCATCCCTGCCTTACCACAACCTCTAAGACCAGATACCTATTGGAACCTTCCCATTTCTAAGTTCTCTTGCTTGTCTCATTGCAGCTAGAGGCAAGTGACACCTTCTGACCTTGTTGAGATACCAATTGTACTCAACCCATACAAGTAAGCACAGACTGCATGAAAGGAGTAAAAGAAGAGAGAGAATTCCTAGAATGCTTCATAGCTTCACAAAGATTTGATATGGACGTTAACACACTAATCCGCAGGGCTCTATCCAACATTTTCTCTTGTATTGAAGACTGGTAACCTAGGCTCTGATACCATTTTGACATGACCCAACTACTGGGTTGTACGGGAACCTACTCTAAGAATATAGATAGGAGAACCCTTACCACCCGATCCAACATATAATAAGGAAATCAAAAGTAAACATGAGAAAATAACCTTTTTTAATACTGGAAAAATACTTACAATATTCAGAACAGTAAAACCTTTACAACTTAAATACAACCCTTCCTAGAAACTAGTCTAAACCAGTACAAGAGCTCTAAGGAGAAGTACAAAGAATAAAAAGAAGACACAGCTTCCATCTTGGAAACGAAGAGTAGAAGATACTGAAGATCACCATCCTGTACATAAGAAACATCACTAATCCTGCAACAAGACTATACCCAAAAAGGTATAGCAAGAGTAGTATCAGTACTAAAAACACATACTGGTAGGCATCATCAATTAACCCGAATCCACCGCATATCATCATATAAGAAATCAAGAGAAAATATGCAATAAGTTACAAGAATCTAGTCCTTCATCATCCACCCTTAGATATTAACACTAAGAACTTATACGTCCTGTCCCAAGCCTTCCTACCCTACTCCGGTTCCAACTCCACATTTAAGAGACTCTACCCTATAACCCCTAGGACTTATTCAAGTCACACTTGCACTAAGACTTCTCAAGTCACACCTGCACCCCGACTTCCCAAGTCACACTTACACTAAGACTTTTCCAGTCACACTTAACACTAGGACTTCCCAAATAACACTTATACTAAGACTTTCCTAGTCACACTTAACGCTAGGACTTCCCAAGTCACACTTATACTATGACTTTCCTAGTTGCACTTAACATTAATATGACAACTAAGTCAAAACCTGGACTACCATCCCTTGTTCAGGTCAATCACTCTGACTCTACAAGAAGAAGTATGCCCAACAACACAATAATCAGACTACATATATTCAAGTTACCATTTACAAGTACGCGGACTGCCCAAAGATCCCTAGGACAACACCTAAGTGTTCAACCTGGAACCTGATCTACACAAGTACCAACACCATATTTAATTGCAAACAACCGGATACTCATGAGCCAATATGCAACAATCACATATAAAGAAATAACCCAGTCCACTCATGGAACCATCAACAGAATATAATCAGTAAGTATAAGCAAACTCATACCAGGCGTGATACCCGAGCCAACTATTATAGAACATGTACCAGGCATAGTACTCGATCCAACTGATATGTATACTGTACAAGCCATGGTATCTGAGCCAACCAATAAGTATCCGATACTAGGTGTGGTACCCGAACCAACTGAGTGTCACACACAATCCAACAATAATTAATTAATAAACAAAATCACACTTCTAAACCAACAAGCAACAAAACCAGGTTTATTTCACATGATTGACAATCGAATATCTAGATATTCATAATTCCATTCCCTAACCATGCAATACACCTACAATATTAAGCGACAGTTACATGAGCACATATTGCATTTGGGAAAACAACAACCATCACCTACCCAACAAACTGGTTCATAACCCCAACATTGATATCCTGTCCGAAGACTAATCCCTAATTTACCCTCTAGACCCATATATAGTCGCTACATCAATTATGGGACCCTTCTTTAAAGACAAACATAGTTCAAGGAAAACATCCCCTGACATTGACGCTCCAACCCTTCTTGTTCATTCCATTCTCTTTAATTAAATTATTCCCGAAAGCCTGATTCAACTCAGCACTTAATTGTTCATAATATTTACAGTTCCCCAAACCTACCCAATAATCTAGTTACTTAGAATTAGAATCACGCACAATGATACATAAGAATTGGATCAAAATCCCACAATATTACCATTTCCTCATCAATCATACAACCCAAACACTACATTATTACTCCAGACTCGATGCCCGAAGGCCAAGGCATGAACTCTCCCATAATTCTACAACATTAATATGCAACAAAAATACTGGTCTATAGCTACCCAGTTAAGCCTAGCCTACCTGGATGCCAAACATCAGCTGTAGAGGTCTGAACACTATAATCTGGCTCCATGAAGGTGAATTCCTGATGGAGAATGGACCTGGAATCTATGGTTTTCCCCCTCCTTAGCCAAAAACTCCCCTCCCCATGGTTCCTTAGCTTTAGAACATCCTAGGAGGTTTTTGGAGCAACACTCATATGGTTTAGCAAGAAGGTTTTGTTTAAGGTATTGCCTATGAAAGATCTTATGAGGTTTGGGAAGGAGGATAACATCAGCCCTAGGTTCATTGGTCCAGTCGAGTTATTATAACACATTGGTGAGGTGGCCTATGAGAAGGTTTTACCTTCAGACTTATCAGGTGTTCATTTGGTATAATATATTTAGATGCAGAAGAAATACCATTTTGATAATTCTCATGTGATCCAATGGAATTTGATGCACTTATATCTGAATCTGACATTTGAGGAGGTGATGATATCCATTTGAGATGGTCTGATCCAGAAGCAGAGGTGTAACACCCCAGAATTTTGAGCCAACTTTTAAACTTAGAGTTTCTGGAATTTTCTGAAGTTCTAAGGTCTATGGGCCAAAACCATGAGCCGCGGATGGAACCACGGGCCGTGGAAAGGACTCGTGGAATAAACCCTGCAGACCCATCCTCTGATCTGAAACCACGACTGGGTTTCATAGGTCGTGGATCAGACCAAGGTCTATGAATGACCCTCATGGAATCAGACATGAGGGTTATAAAATTCCCTAACAACCATGAAGGGGTTCTACGAGATGTGGAAGGTTCCATAGGTCGTTAACCTTGTCCTTGAAAATCAAACCCATGGCTTGGAGTTTTTCCCCAAAATCATGACCTCCAACTATGGTTCGTGGTTCTGTCTACGGGACATAGACCCCGTCCGTGGAACTTGGGCCGAGAACTTTTATCAGTATTTCATATTTAAATCCCTAGGGTATTTTGGTAATTCCATACTCTTTTAACTCCTAAGTTAAGTCATTTTAGGCTAAATTAAAGATGTTTTAGTCCCACTTAGTTAGTTCCTCATACATTCTCTCAATTTAAGCTCCAAAAAAAGAAAGGATTCTTCTCTCAAGCTCCAAGGTCTAGGGTTTCATCTTCAAGTCTCCATCTTTAGATTTTGGCTAAGATAAGCTATGGGTTCAGGTATGTGGATATTCAATAAGGGATTTCTTCCACTCTTATTCCCAAAACTATGATTTTACATTGATTTTATGAAATTGAATAATTACAGTTCTTACCCAATTTATGATTTTCCTATGAAGCTGATTTATATGCATTGTAATATGCTTCATGGTCTCTTCCCTATGATTTTGAATGAGATTCTCTAAGTATTTATAAAAGACCGTGCATTGAGAATGATTTTTAGCATGATTCTTCCCTATTGTATGGTTTCAAGGTAAATTGGCATATTTAGATAACATGACATTAAGTATTTGAGAAATTGCATGCCTAGTTCTTCAAGTTATAAATTTTAGAAATGAGTATATTTTGAACTATGGCTATGCTACATTTTTAAGACTAATGAAATTATGAATAGCATGACATTAGATATGTCCATATGCTTTACAAATAGATTTGACATCAGATATTTTTATGAGTTATGAACAGTTTTGGCTTCTAGATATGCCACAACATATTTATATGAGCTATAGTATTTTTTTGGGAGTAGTATTTAGCACTGAGTTGGACTGGATTTAGCGTACCTTAAGTCTCAGAACTACGTTGCCACCGTAGGTTGCCCTCTGTGGCTCGTTTCAAGATTCGTAGCTATATGGTTCTAACCTTGGCCGGTTAGAACAACCCTTTTTAGTGTAGGGTAGCACACTGGATTCCATGTAGCATACATGGTATATGTAGGTTAAGAGAATCTCCCACAGAAATAGTTTAAAAGCTTTTAAATGTATTTGACTCTTTCCTTTTAGATTTCAGACTCACTACTTATGCTTTACGAATATAAATATGTTTTTCGCTTATGATATTGCATTTAGTCATTATATTACAGATTTTACTATCACCATATGATTACAACTTTAGTTATGTTTTAAGCATGTTTTACTATGGATTATGCATAATCTCATATACTCAGTATATTCCATAGTACTAATCGCATACCTCTTTGTGTTGCATTATTTCATGACGTAAATTCAAGAACTCGCTCCCAGACTCATGACTAGACCCAACTGGATTTCTAGTTAGAGTTGGTGAATCCTTATTCTTCAAGGACTAGATATGAGTTTAGCTATATTGATGACTTTTGTTTAGTAATTAAAGTTAGCTGGGGTCTTATTCTAGCAACTTCTTATGTTAGTTTTAAAGGCTTTTCAGATATAGTCAGATAGTCAGGATTTCATGTTTCAGATTTTGATATTCTTAGACCAGGATCTTTATGTTGATTTAGCTTTCTTATCACTTTATTTTATGCTTTCACTATGATTATCTATGTTTATGTTTATGTCATGCTAAGGCCAAGGGTTAGCTTGGGACCACTTGTGGTCCTAGGTACCATGTTACATCCAGGGGGTAGCCTCGGTGTATGACAGACTTGGTATCAGAACATCAGGTTTAAGAGTCCTCGGATGTCTGAAAGCTGCATTAAGTAGAGTCTCTTTCATGGGTGTGAAGAGCGCCACACTTATGAGGGGGAGGCTATGAGATATTTTAGGGAAAACTTCACTTCTTTCATGCTCAACATTGTGCGATAGAGTTTAAATCTATTTATCCTCTCTAATTCACTCTTTATGCATTTCAAATTATGCCTCTTCGCAAAAGCCAATGCCCAAAATGCTTATCCTCTAGTTCCAGACCACGAGGTCACTAATGCAGCGTTCAGAAATGCCATTCAGATGTTAGCCCAGGCGATTACCAATCAGTCTAACCAGCATGCACCTATTCCTGCTAACCCAAATAGTGGGACAACTGCTGTCAGAGTTAAAGACTTTATTTGTATGAACCCGCAAGAGCTTTTGGGGTCTACAATTGGTGAGGATCCGCAAAATTTCATTGATGAAGTGAAGAAGATTTTGGAGGTGATGCAGGTGACTGTTACTGAGATTATTGAGCTATCTTCCTACCAGCTCAAGGATATGGCTCATATTTGGTACACTCCATGGAAGGAAGGTAGGGCCAGGAGTACAGCTCCTGTGACTTGGAAGTTCTTTGTTGAGGCTTTTCTGGATAGGTTCTTTCCAAGGGATTTGAGAGAGGCTATGGCTGAAGAGTTCATGAATTTAAGGCAAGGATCAATGTCAGTCCAAGAGTATGTCCTAAATTTCACTCAAATTTATAGGTATGGTCTATCTATGGTGGTCGAGCCAAGGGTCCAGATGAGTAAGTTTTTTAATGGGGTATCCGACTTAGTGAAGAAGGAGTACAGGACCGCTATGCTATTGGGGGATATGGATATCTCTAGGCTCAGGACACATGCTGAGCAGATTGAGGAGGATAAACCTAAAGAGATGACAAGGGAGAACAAGAGGGCAAGGACAAAGAGTTTGGGTTTCAGTCATCAAAGGTCCGGAGGCGGACACCGGTATTCATTTCAAAAGAGGTCATCAGGAATCATACCATCATTAGCTAGTGCTCCTACCCAGGTGTCCAATCCAGGCATGATTAGACAGGTAGAGCATCAGGCCCTCGTTCTCAAGGGAGTGTTGCAAAGGAGACTACCTACCCTAGTTGCAGCAAGTGTGGTAAGATTCACCCTGGAGAGTGTCTTCTTGGATCAAAGGGATGTTTTGGATGCGGATAGATGAGGCATAGTGTTGCGTCCTTTTGCACACGCAAGTGTTTGAGGCCGTACAATTAATATAGGATGTGATCCAGAATATCATACCTAAGGGATTTGATGAATTTATTAACTAGATTGAATTCTTATACGAGCTATTCAGTAGGTAACTAACAATAAAGAGTGATTTGTGTGTGTTGTGAAAGTAAATAAAAGCAATTGTGTAAACAAGTAGTTATTTTATTGGTTGTAATTCAGATTAGGGAAAAGTTCCAGGGTTATGGTATTTTGATAGTCTAGTTGAGTTCTCAAACCATACGTTTAGTTGATTTCCAGAGTTACTAGTTGTGGGTTGATTTTAACCATGTTGAGCATTTTTCCAACAACTCTAGGTCTCCTCGACTATTCCTAACGCCTATATTCCTATGGTCGTCGGCCAATAGTGAAGGGCATATGATTTCTCCTCCATATCAACTGGGCAAGGCTAACGGGTATATTCCTATCCACGTTAGAGAATCGTTCCCCCTTCCTTATAGAGTTCACAAATAAGCCCTACCTTCCCTTATTGCATACATAAACACCCTATTCCTAGTCTAATTTATGCACCATAGATAGTGTTTGTTAGGTGATCAAGTTAACAAACAATTAAGAGCAAAGGAAGATAAATAACTCAATAATGGTCAAACTAAATGATATATTAATTAAACGTCAACCTTTATGTATTTAACCACAACCCTAGATACTAAAGGTTTAGATACTCATGAATCTCTTTGGAAGAAGAGATTTGATGAGTTTACAAGAAAAGAATTGAAAAAAAAATAAACAAATAAAACTAGACCTTGTTCTTGAGCTTTGCCATAGGTTTTGCCTTCCCCAAACCAGTTGTTGTTCATAGAAAACGTGGTGGGGGAGTATTTATAGAGTTTAGGAACCCTTAGGACTAAGAAAACCAATCCAAATCGGGTTAGGATTCACTCCCACTTGCGCCACTACCCAAAAGTAGAGCAGTGGTTCAAGGAACACGCAAAGCTTCAGACTACTGCTGAAATCCCCGCCACTGCTCGCTTTGGGGTGTGTGGCGCAAGCCTTTGGTGCTAGAAAACTTCAAAGAATACCCCAAATCTGTTCCACTGCCTGCTTTGCTGCAAAGCAGGCAGTGGCGCAAGGCACAACAAGTTTTTGCTATTTTTTGCTCGTTTCTCGGCGCTTTGGGGTGTCGCTTCTTCCTTGGTTATTTTTGGTTTCTTGGTGCTTCTTTTCCTCTTGTTTAAGCTCCAAATACATCAAGCCATACCTATATAAACAAAATACAAAACATAAGTGTAATACATAACATTTATGCTCAAAACGACACTAAAAAAGGACAAATGAGAGGCGAATGATAGTATAAAAAAGTACTTTTAGCCTCTCATCAACACTCCACACTTAAACCCTTGCTCGTCCTCGAGTAAGCTATACACTCATGACCTAGACTCTACTAAAAACTACACCAATTGAAAAAAAGAACACTCAAGCTAAGACTACAATGACTAGATGGCAAGCTCTTAGCACAACATACTTTATTCATTCAAAGCTCATAAATAACTACTTCAAGACCTCCTAGCCTCAAGAACTGAATCTACGATCATAGTAAACACTCATAACTTGGCCAATCAAGAAATCAAGCATTTCACCTATCTTTCGTCAACCATGTGCCTTCACCACAAGAGCGTTATCCATTTTCACTCACAAGAATACAATTTATCACATGAATGGATACAAATAGAATTATGCTCACTCTCACAAAGAAGTTCACATGCAACATACGATGAATCATAGGCTTGCCCTTAGTGTACTATTCCACTAATATAAGAACATCAAACCTAAGATCAAGTAGGACTTTCAGGGTTGTAATGTAGGCTAAGGGATGGGTAGAAATTATTTTGGCTAAAATAGTGACTATCTTCCCTAAGTGCTTTAATACATCACTTTTTTTTCATTAAGCACTTTCCTCAATCAACAAACCTTTTTTCTTCTACTCTTCTCACCCATATAATTCTTTTTTTCCCCATAACTTTAAGCACGTTCATACACCACTAGTAAGGAGTACTCAATTATCAAAAACTTTTTTTTCTTTCTTTGTTCTTTTTCTACTCCCTACTAAAGTTTATGAATTTTTCTTGCACGCTTAGATTTTTGTACAGGCTTCTATCCTCAGCTATTTCCCTTTTTTCTTTCTTACTCCCTTAGACTCTTATTTTTCAATTAAAGCGCTTAGGAGTTTGAGATCAAATTCATGGTCAATTGAAACAAAAGGATTAAGCTTTAGATGTGGATACCAAAAAAATAGGCTAAAGGCTCAAAGGGGCTAACTAGGGATATCTTTTAGGTAGGTAAAACAAAGGATAAAAATTGGATAATCAAAGAAATGCCTATATCATCTCCTAAGCTTAACATTCTTCATTCTGCTTTGCAAACACACTGGGCATGTTCTAGACATCAAAATGAAAGCATGGAGCATCACAAAATTCTAAATCACATGGGGCACATGTTCGACTCAAGAAGGATCCATACAGACTCTCAATCAAGCACCCAACAAGAGTCAAGTTAAAAAGCCTAGGTGTCTCAAAAGAAGTCATTCAATTTATCACACAACATGCTTTTGAATTTGAAACCAACTTGCATCATTCAGTCAATTATAATTCTAACAAGATCACCTAACATACGATTAATCCTAAAGACTCTCTAACTCTAATGACTAACGCTTCCCTCAAGACAGTCGTCATCCATCCATTGTCGAAAATAGTCATTCTACCTAAAATAAACTACTCCTATAATTAAAAATAAAAAGGATACTCGGTTCAAAGGGTTCCCCCCTTAGAAAAGAACCGAAAAGAAAAACCAAGGGGTGGACAAAGTATGCCTCTAAAAATAACTAAAAGCTAAAAACTTTACTAACTAAAGAATAAAAGAAAATCTTTTTGTGTTTTTAGACTTTTTCATTTTTTTTCCAGTTTTTCATCTAGCTTAGCAAAATAAAAAGAAAACTTACTAACCTATGACATACTTCACCCTTAACAAATATCGAAAGATATCCCACCCCACACTAAAACTCATGCTTTGTCCCCAAAGCAATAAATAAGATAAAAACCGGGTTAGAGATACTCTCTGAGGCCCTCTAGGGCCTAGCTAGCAACATGCTTTCTTCAATTCTCAATCAAAGGGGAAAATGACCCCATACTTAAGCTTAATCCATGCTCCTTAACTTCCAAATTTGGGTACTCAGACTTCCCCAAGCCTGCACAAAATCACAAACACAAACAAAAAGTGACACTATATATAAAACACTAAACTATTACAAAATTGGGTTACCTCCCAATTAGCGTCTGATTTAACATCGCGACACGACGCAAGTCATAAATCAATCAATTTCTCTTAGTATATTCCTCCCCCTATGATAGAAATTTGTCCTTTTTTTCACTCTTGGAGGATTGATGAACGCTCAAATCGTGCTCTCTAATTAGGAGGCCACAGTGATCGTGCAACAATACAAAATTTATAAACCCAACGGATGTCAGGGTCGTACCTAAGGGACTTGACTTAGCCAACTAGAGATTGTATGAGTTAATTTCAAGGCGAGAGTAATAGCTTAAACAAAAAGTAAAAGGATGGGGGGAATTAGGAATGTTGTCACTACAAACGCAATTCAATTAAAAGTAGTAAAACTAGAATGGGTGTACCAAGATTGACTAGAAAAAGAAAAGAATCAAAACTTTTGCTCTTTTGGAAAGAACCGTGGTATTAAGAAAACCCTTCGGAGTTTATTTCTACACTACTATTAACAAGGCAATAACTGAATTTGAGCTCATAATTTCATTCAAGAACAAGCCTAGGCGTAGGCATTTAGCGCATTTTCAAGGCACATGTAGTGGGACAATAAGGCATGTAAGACCAACCCGGCATACAATCAATAAAATTCAAGTCCGGTGAGGGCACAATTAAGCTCAAAGTAAAACAAAAACATAATCTAAAACAAAACATAGTTTAACATAGTCTAAAGGTCTGGCGAGGGAAATGTTAACACAACAAGCATCATGATGCCAATAGTAGTTTAACATAGTCTAAAGGTCCGGCAAGGGCAATGTCAACACAAAGCATCATGATGCCAATAGTTACAGACTCCCCCAAACTTAAAGAAAGCATAGCCCACGATGCACAAAAAGATAGCCAAATAAGAACGAGTGCCAAAAACTCCCTAAGTAGGCTAATAACGATGACGGTGCCTCCGTGAATAAAACTGAAAAGGTCATCGAGATGTCAGTGGAGCTAGTGGTGCCGATGGTGGTATGTAAGCATGTACGATATCTATCTAAAATCCTTCCAGAGGAGGAATCAATATGTCCCACCAGACCTGAACGTAGCTCAAGGGCTCCACAAACCACCTGTACTTACAAGTCATCAACTCATGATACAAGAACCATTTTTGCTGAAGTCCCCAATCCTTCTCATATGGCATTGGAGGTGCTGGTTGATGGTGGATGCCCGATTTCTATATTGTCTGGAGTAATCTCTACTGGTGTCCTATTTTCTTGCATCTCAGATATGTCTTCTTCATCAGCTCGGTCCCAACATGTACACCAATCATTAGGAGGGCTAGTACATCTTGGAGGAGAGGTTGAGCTTGGGGCCGGTAGGTTAAGATCCCAATTTGCTTCAACAGGCGGGAGCATTTGCGAGAGACTCTCAACCTCTGTCTCTATAGTTTCCACTCTGGCACATAACTTGCTCACACTTGACACAACTGATTTTAGGGCCGACTTAATTGCAGATTGAATTAAAGTTGGGATTTCTCTGGCCAACCTATGCAAAGATTCCTCATTTTTGTTGGTAAGTTGAGAAAGCTTGAGTAAATTACCTAAAAGAGTGGATTTTGATGCTCCTTGTATAGTGCTCGAGGCTTCTTGAGATGCGGGTGAATCTCTTCCTTGATCATGCACAATGTTTTTACCTTAAGTCCTGAGTGTGGTGGCATCAGAAGTTTGTTCGAGCTGACTTTTCTTGATGTGTTGAGTATCTTTATCCCTCTTTGTGTCTAGGCAAACCATGACTTTAGCTTGATTAGCCTTGTCAAATCCTCGAAACACGGGGCATCCAGACTGGATACATAGACCAGTGATGAGCACGGGGAATGCCATGGATGTGGAGTCATGTCGTGCTTTCCTCTTGAGATGTTCAGCTATGATCTCTCCCTCATTTAATCTGAGGCCTCTCATGACTTATGCAAAGAGAATTCCCATCTTAATAGTTAATTTACTGGTGTGGCTGGTCGGGATGAGCCTTGTGCTCACAAAGTCGAGCCATATGCGAGCTTCGAATCTGAGATTTGAGCGATAAATCTACCCCTTTGTGGTGGTCCAAAGGGGATCTCCTTCTGCAATCACACTATCAACCCATTTTTATTCCTCATACTTTCTCGCCACGCGTTCCATGAACCTTGATTCAGGGATTGGTTCATCATCCCATATTGTAGAATGAATGGCTTCCGGGGTAATGTCCATCTCTTTACCCCGTACCCATACTGACCTGAGGCATGGTGACTTGCTTAGTGGGCATTTGGTATTTAGTATATCAAGACGCGCCCGGTATGAAGCATAGAATTCCTGTACCAACTCAGGAAAGTAGAGGCCTGGTGTTTTGGCAAAATGTTCCCAAGCTCTTATGCGAAATTGCTTTGGCATGTTCGGTAATTCATCTTGGAAATCATCTATGTTGAACCTCTTTTCTTCCAAGAATGGGCGCTTCCTGAACTCAAGGTAATAGTCTTCCATTCCCTTAAGCCTGACGCAAATCCCCGACTCAACATGATCTACTTCTTGTGTGGGTATTCCTGCATTTGGAGTATGCTTCAGGGCACGTCTCTTTTGATGGTGCTTGTTGGAGGACATATTCCTGCGAATGGGCATTAGTAGTATGCACTATAAACATATTTATACAACTACTAAAGTGATGAATTCAGCAAAGTGGAAAGCAAGGGAGGGGAGGGGTTTGTCGACTCGTGTAAACCATATGCGAAATGCACTAGACATAGTGCGCATCGCATGTGCTGTCGCACGAGTTAACAGACTTCTGCCAGTGTTTTTATTTTGTGGTGTGACGATGGTGCAAACCGCATTAGAGAAAGTGCACATCGCATCATACTTTGCTCCTTAAAGTAGTAATTGAATTACATGTTTAGGCCAAATGCGATGCATAGTGAGCTCTGCACATCAAGACCTATGCATCATATGCAAAATATGCAAAGACACTATTGGATTCAATGATTCCTTGCGTTCTTGCAGATTGCACATATGATTCATAAAGCAATAGGTACTAGGGCACTAGACATCACATGACAAACTATATCCACATTGACAAGGGTTATAAGGTATTATGACTATAACTTCCGAGTACTCAGACTTCCCCGAATTTCCATTAACACAAAACAAACAAGAAAGGATTCAACGACTTTTTTTAAGATGGACGTTACCCCGTCTATCATTGGAAACATCAATCCCTCACTTTTAACAATGGGTACTAACAATTTTCAGCACAATTAACTCCCTTCCCGCACAAGATCATACACCTCAAATATAATGCTAACAAGAATCATGGGTATACAATCAACGACATTCTGCCGTACGAATTGATTTTTAACAAGACCTCATGGCAAATGACGACTTGCCCTTAAGAATGACATCACCCAATATATCATCAAGCCAAATCATTCGCTAGTCATGAGTGGGTTACTCAGACTTCACCCCATCATAGATTTCAAGGCTAAAAATCACTACCCCTCAACATGCATTCATAAAATTAAAGTCCTACCAAGTTGACATGAAGAGATAGTATCAAACAATTCAAAATTGAGTACCCAAAAATCTTCGGGTCTCGCCCAAAAATCAACATGGAAATTCTACTAAGCATGCTTCACAATATGGGTTCCCAACCTTCATAAAAACAAATATTTAACATTGGAGAACTTACCACAAGTGAAGATTGTGATGAGAAGAGTGAAAATTGAAGCTTTTGAACTTCAACAAGGATGACCCAAGTGGACCTCACCAGAGACTGACAGTGGTAATGACAATGTAGTGATGGAAATGGTTGGGTTAGTGGAGGTGAAGGTTTTTGGAGACTTTGAGGGATTTAGGGGAAATTTTGGGAGAGAATTTTTGATGTTTGGAAGAGAAATGAGGTGAAGGTGATGAAGGAGGTGGGTTTAAGTAGAAGAGAACAAAAAATTTGAACCGGTTCATCTCCGGGTCGGGTCGGTCAATGGGATAGGTCAATAAAAATTTAAAAATTACCTTTTGTGCACCACGACATGCGATTCATACCAGGCAAGGTACGAACCGCATGGCATATCACACATGACTTATTTTACCCCTCGGATTGCCCAGGCATCTGTGCTGCTATGCGATGGAGGTGCGATGCGTACTTGGGCTCGTGCGGTCCGCGCGACTCAGTGCACATCACCTCCAATTTTTCCAATTTCCTTCAAGTCATTCTATTTTGGCATGTGGTGCATTGTGTGACATACACAATTTCTTGTGTGGTCTGCATAAGCCTCTGCATGCCCCATTGTAGCCCCATTCTGCACTGGTTTGATTTCCACTTCATGAACTCGCTAAAAACACCAAAAATAACAAAGGTGAAGAAAATAAAAAAAAGACACTTGGGTTGCCTCCTAATAAGCGCTTGATTTTACGTCGTGGCACGATGATAGTACCTCAATCCTCAACCGTTGTTGGAAGGCATGCCAATCTGGTTGGCGTGGCCCCATTCCAATAAGGGAAATTGCTCCATCGACACCTTAGAGATTCTATCAAGCTGTTCACCTTGCAATGAATCGAATGCGTGTGTTTTGCACCCTTCACACTCTCCAAGGGTATCATCCCCTTTTTCCCCAAACTCTATCACTGATATGACTCTCAAATTGTTAGGAGGCTTAGTAGGTTGTCAAATATTGAAGGTCACTAACTCATCCCCCACTCAGAATTTGAGTTCTCCGAGTTCGACATCAACAAGGACCCACCTAGTGGCTAACAATGGTCATCCCAAGATAATGGGCACCTCTACATCTACCTCACAGTCCAAGATGACAAAATCTGCAGGAAGAATTAGTTTGTCCACTTTTACCAATACATCAAACAAGATTCCCGCAGGGTGCTTAATAGACCTATCAGCCATAAGTAGTTGCATATAAGTAGGCTTGGGAGTGCCCAACCCTAGCTTCTAAAAAATTATAAGAGGCATCACGTTGATGCTTGCCCCCAAGTCGCACAAGACCCTTCAGAATACAAACAAGCCAATTGTACATGGTATAGTGAACGCACCTGGGTCGTCTCTCTTTGTAGCCATATTGCTAGTCATCACCACACTACAACTGTGTGACATCTCAACCATGCCCACTTAAGCCACCTTCTTATTTTTAATTAACTCTTTCGTAAATTTGGAATACCCTGGCATCTGTATTAGAGCTTTGGCCAAAGGGATATTTATTGACACCTTGATGAACATGTCAACAAACTTGCTAAATTTTTGCTCTTCCTTCTTCTTATTTAGCCAATGAGGGTACGGAGGAGATCCTTTGGGTGTTGTGGTCGGAATGCTTTGTACAAGAGGAGAGTCCACCTTGTCATCAATTACCACTTGGGGAAGGGTCTTGACCTCTTCCTTATCTTTATCACTTCCAATATCTCTCGGGGCACTTGATGCTTCAGGTTCTTTTCTTACCTCCGGAGTGTCATTTACATTCTCATGCACCACCTCTTTATCTCTTAGCTTCTTGCCTAGTTCAATAGTAGGCTATTTTGGTTTTGCGACCGGTTCCATAATGGGTTCTCTTATCTCACCAGTTGTTCGTCCACTCCTAATAATGATGCCCATGATGTGCCCGTCATGTTTAGGGTTCATAGTGGCGCCACTAAGAAGTGGTATCTTCACCCCCGGGGTCATTTGAATGAAATATGATCCATTTGGATTTCAAATTTCTTGATGGAGGTTGAATGAGAGCTCACGGTTCTATGATGTGTGGAGACCTCGCTTTTAAGCTCATGCACCCCAGCGTGTGTTGTATCCACCTTTTTCAGCACCAAGGACAACATGTCCTCTAAATTGGAATGCTCGGGGTTGCTTGTGGTTAGTTGATGGAGAGGATCCGATCTGTTTGGGTTTTCATAAGCACTTCGATAGATGTATCGCTCACCATACCTGTCCTGATCATCTCGTTTCCAACCTTGGTTCTCTTCCTTTGGGCGATAATACCCGGGATGAGAACCCGCTGACACAAAACACAACTTGCCATCCACCACCAATATAAGTTCATCATCGTTAACTCTTATTTCCAGCACATTTACAACACTCACCCCCTTAGTATAAATCACATGTTTTGCCAAGAGATCAATTCGTGTCATT
Organism: Jaltomata sinuosa; assembly: GCA_003996215.1. Classification (NCBI taxonomy): domain Eukaryota; kingdom Viridiplantae; phylum Streptophyta; class Magnoliopsida; order Solanales; family Solanaceae; genus Jaltomata; species Jaltomata sinuosa. Next base: position 276,548 of record QJPP01002216.1, on the reverse strand, counting down.
ATTTTGGACATTGTCTCATCTTGAAACTCTCTTCTCTTTTTAACTTCTTTAATCAAGATAGATGAGGATGCTCCCAAGGTTGGTACATCAATTTCTCCTGTATACCAAGCTTGGTTGGTTTTCGTCATTCGTTCTAAGAATGTTGAGGCAATAGGAAATCCCACATCCATGAAGGTGCCACCTCCAAGGTTATCAGCCACTGATTTGTTCAAGGAGCTTAATGACCGGTAGAAGGTTTGGAGCAACACATTGTCTGACAACCCATGGTTTAGACATGAGATACGTTTATTTTTGAACCTCAACCAAGCCTCATATAAGGGTTCATCAAGAAGTTTCCTAAAATTGATGATTTCGTCTCTTAGTTTCATCATATGAGTTGGAGGGAAAAATCTTGAAGTAAACTTCTCAACCAACTCGACCCAAGATGTGATGGATCCATCTGGTAATTCATCCAACCACTCTGTGGCTTTCCCCGTCAATGAGAAGGGGAATATGCGCAATCAGATGGACTCTTGGGGGGATGTTTTGAATGATGTATGGTTGGCAAATCTCCACAAAATTTTGAATATGCTGGTTGGCATCCTTATGGGCTGCTCCAGCAAGGCCCTTCATTTGAATCAAGTGGAGCATGGTGTTTGTCACATGGAAGACAATATTTCCCACCGTGAGGGGTAGGCGGATTACACCTACACCTCCTTGCATCATAGGCTCAGCAACATTGGCATTGTCGAAGCCTCCAATACTCTCATTATCATTGGATTCATCCATAGCTAGCCTACTCAATCAACATAAACAACAAACAAAAGTAAAAGCAAACAAATACTCTCAAATTGACTTCAAAACAACAATCAACAATTAGCTAACACTCAAGTCCCCGGCAATGATGCCATTTTTGATGAACGCTCAAATCATGCTCTCCAATTAGGAGGCCACGATGATCATGCAGAAAAACAAAATTAATAAACCCAACGGATGTCGGGGTCGTACCCAAGGGACTTGACTTAGCCAACTAGAGATTGTATGAGTTGATTTCAAGGAAAGAGTAATAGCTTAAACAAAAAGTAAAAGGATGGGGGGAATTGGGAATGTTGTCACTACAAACGCAATTCAATTAAAAGTAGTAAAACTAGAATGGGTGTACCAAGATTGACTAGATGACTAGGGATGCACATCCGATGGGGCATTGCTTATGGGATAGGGTGATCATCAATTCACTTCTATTCTCGCTATTTGACACAAGTAGCATTGGTTATAGGTGTGGAATGTTTATCTCACGATCAACATCCACATTTCTAATGATTTCGGGTAGAACACCATTGGTTTGATCAATAATCAACCAATATATGCTTGGGGAGGTCACACTATCTCTAGCTTATACCCTTAAATGGGAGATTCCTATGATAAGAGCTATTTCTAGCCTCAAATATAGATGGATTCCCAAGTACCCACTAGAAATTTCACATCCACAACCATGAAATCCTCTTTCAAGCAATCATATAGTCAAGTAAAGTAAACTAATGTTTGCAACCATCAATTTTATTGTTAAAACTTGGTGAAATTACTAGACCCATGTCAAATAAGCAATTATAAAGATGAATTAACAACACCCACACCCATTAGCTAAGCACCCATCATCAATACACCCCTAGACAAGAGAATTTAGCCACTCATGGTGAGAAAAGAGTAGATACCATCTGGGTAAGTCAACATCCCCTCCATTATAGCTAAATCTTCAAGTTCTAGGATCAAATTAGGCACACAAATTGTTAACCAAGAGATTTGGATTCAAAACCCTCACTCATTGGAGGTGGAAGTAAAAACTATCTCTTAGACTCAGGTCTGAAGTGTTGTATATACAAATTGAGCCTAAAATGGCCTTTTATATGTTCCCAACTCATCACATATACTTAGGACAAATTTTCCCTCTTGGGAAGTGTGCAACACGACATGCGGTTCACATATTGTGATGTGCGCATCGCACACCTGCTTTAAATTGACCAGTGACTTCAGCAGCATTAGTGAGCTTCGTGCGAAGGTGGTGCATTTCGCACCACGGGATTGCACGTCGCACTGCGACCACACTCCTTAGCAGAATCTTGAGCAACTTTAGCAGCGTCATGATGAGTAGGTGTGAACCACATCTCGGCTTGTGTGTGTCGCACAACCACCATATCTTAATTCATATTCTTTAGCTTGTTTCAACTCTTCACACTTAGCTCCTTTTTGGGTTCATATCCTTGTTTTTCATATTCTATCAAAAGTATCTGCATACATATCAATAAAGGCCATAAGAACTACTAAATCAATTTAAAACATAGCAATAATTCATGGATATAGCTTAATAAGTTGGTAGATTTCCGACTTATCAAGGATCACTTTCTTCTTTCACTTTTCTTTTATTCTTAACATCCCTTTTCGGGTCACTATTAGGCCATCTAAACACATGTTTATGCTCCCTCAAAATTTTGAGCAATTCTTTTTGCTGCACCTCAGACAATTTAGTAGCAATATTCAAAGTTTCAACTTTTCCAAACCCACTCTCTTCCACCCCACACTTATTTTTGACCACCTCTGTGATCATGTACAAATCTTTGCAGTGTGAAGGGGTAGAGAGTGACTTATATACCTTGAACGTTGCCTCTTCATCATGAACTCTCATCTTCAATTCTCCTTTCCACACATCTATCAAAGCTCTACAGTTGCAAGAAATGGGTGTCCCAAGATAACCAGTACATGTTCATCTACTTCATAATCCAAAATAATAAAGTCAGCAGGAATGACAAACTTACCCACCTTGATGAGCACATCCTCAATTATTCCCTCTATATATACACGAGACCGGTCTGCTAGCTGGAGACAAATAGTAGTGGAATGTTGCTCTCCTAAGCTTAGTGTCCTGAAAACAGATAGTGGTATTAAGTTAATACTCGCCCCAAGATCACACAATGCATGCCCAACCTCATCTTCACCAATTTTTATGGGGAGGGTGAAGCTCCCAGGGTCTTTAAGATTTTGAGGAAGTTTTCTCAATACCCTCAAACTACACTCTTCAATGAGTGCAACTGTCTCTAACTCTCTCATCCTTTTCTTTCCAGCCACTACATCTTGTAAGTACTTAGCATACTTTGGTATGTTTGTCAAAGTATCAATCAAAGGAATATTGATGTGAAGCTGCATGAAGATGTCAAGGAACTTCTTGTAGTTATAATCTTTCCTGCTTTTTTGGAACCTTTGGGGGAATTATGGTGGAGGTTTCCCTCTTACCATCTCAGGCTGCTCAATAATATCTTCTTCAACTAACTTTTCTGGTGCACTCTCAAACTCTGGCTCAGGAGTAGGTGCAAGAATCAATGCTCGTGGAAATAGATGTGGGTTCTTGTAATTTTCAAGCCCCTCTCCCCAGTGACCTTTTCTTCTTGGAGGCTCTTCTTCTTGCAACTCTTGCCCATTTATCAAAGTGACGCCCATAACCTGCTTGTGTATTTCTGTATCGCTAGGCAAGGTACCTTGAGGCCTATCATGAAGTGTGGTGGCAAGTTTCCCCATTTGAATCTGTAATTCATTGATAGCCTTCTTGGTCTCAACATTAACTTGTGCATGTGCCTGCTGAACTTATTGTTATTGGGTCATAAACTATTTTAGAGTTTCCTCCAAAGAACTACTCACTTGTTGACCCTGCTGTACATATTGTTGTCTCTGGCCCTGCTGAACTCCACCCCAAGAGAAGTTTGGATGGTTTCTATAATTCTGCTGCCCCACATAGAAAATAGACTCAGGATTCAATGGGCATCCTAAATAAGCATGATTCGCACCACACTTTTCACAAGATAATGCAGCTGCTTGAACCTGGTGTACTTGATGAACCTGGCTCACATTTGGGTTGGTTACCAATTTGTTTACCGTGTAATTAATGATAATGGTAAATAGGAACTAAGTATAAAATTATCTCTTGATTTTATAAATTGGAGAAGTATTGTTGGACATCTAATTTTAGTACAATGGACAAGTAAAGATGGACGGTTGACCAGCTGACTAATGTCGGATCGTATGGAAGATACATCATCCAATTCAAGCTTACCCGGTGTCTTCTAAATTGCGGTGAATATTCTGCTTGGTTCTGTATAATCTTTGTGCCCTACAAACATAAGATTAAGCAATGCCTCTATTTCATCATAGCTCTTAGATAAGATTTGCCCTTGAGCTGTAGCATCAAGAAGTGATTTTGAGTGTGGCCTTAGACCTTTAATAAAATTATGCCCAATGATCTCCTTGGGCTACTGATGGTGCGCAAAATCTCTCAAATATCCCTTGTATCTATCCCAAGCTTGGGAAAGGGATTCAATATCTTTTTGAACAAATTCATAAATTCTGCCTCCGAGCTCTTTTGTTCTTGGAGATGAGAAGAACATATCGAGGAACCTTTTAGACAATATAACCCATGATGTGATAGAACCAGCAGGTTCACTCTGCAACCACTGCTTTGCCTCTCCAATCAATGAGAAAGGGAATAATGTTTAACTTCACAAATTCATCACTTACATTCTGTAAGTAGAGGTTATCACTTAAGTCAACAAACTCTTGCAGGTGCTTGTGTGGGTCTTCATGTGGTTTACCCTCAAATTGACAAGTGTTCTGCACTAGTCGCACCATATTTTCTCTTAGCTCGAAGTTCCTTGTGATGGTTAGCTTGACAATAGCTTTGGAGGAATTTTCCCAATTTGGCCTCGCAAAGTTAAGCACTGGGACATGTGGTGGAGTAGCGGGCTGAACTGCAGCCCTATTTTCAACATTATTCAGATTAATTAGGTCATTCACGTGGTCACTCATAGCTATCAGACCTCAGAGAGTGCGCTCAAGCTTGTGATCAATGGGAATCAAGGGATTGCCTTGACTCTGAGTGTTTAGCATAAACTAACCTATGACCTGAAGTAAACAAAAACAACAAATAAAAGTGAAATCTGAATAGTTTAACAAAAATCCAAAGTCGTACCAATTTCAAATAAAATCCCCGGAAACAGTGCCAAAAAGTTATTGCGTCCTTTCGCACACGCAAGTGTACTCGGCCGTATAAGTAATATAGGATGTGAGTCCAGATATCATAACAAAGAGATTTGATGAATTGATTAGCTAGATTGAATCCATATACAAGCTATTCAGTAGGTAAATGATAATAAAGAGTGATTTGTGTGTGTTTTGAAAGTAAATAAAAGCAATTGTGTAAACAAGCAGTGATTTTATGGGTTGTAATTCAGATTTGGGAAAAGTTCCAGGGTTATGGTATTTCAACAATCCAGTTGAGTTCTCAAATCATACGTTTAGTTGATTTCTTGAGTTACTAGTTACGGGTTGATTTTAACCATGTTGAGCATTTTGCCAACAACTCTAGGTCTCCTCGACTATTCCTAACGCCTATATCCCTATGGTCGTCGGCCGATAGTGAAGGGAATATGATTTCTCTTCTGTATTAACTGGGCAAGGCTAATGAGTATAGTCCTATCCATGTTAGAAAATTGTTCCCCCTTCCCTATAGAGTTCACAACCAAGCCCTACCTTCCCTTATTGCGTACATAAACACCTTATTCCTAGTCTAATTTATGCACCATTGATAGTGTTTGCTAGGTGATCAAGTTAACAAACAATTAAGAGCAAAGGAAGATAAATAACTCAATAATGGAAATTCAAACTAAATGATTTTATAATTAAATGTCAACCTTCATATATTTAACCACAACCCTATATATTAAAGGTTTAGCTACTCATGAATCTCTTTGGATGAAGAGATTTCATGAGTTTACAAGAAAAGAATCGATAACAAAATAAACAAATAAAACTAGACTTTGTTCTTGAGCTTTGCCGTAGGTTTTGCCTTACCTAAATCAGTTGTTTTTCATAAAAAACATGGTGGGGGAGTATTTATAGAGTTTAGGAACCCTTAGAACTAAGAAAACCAATCCAAATTGGGTTAGGGTTCACCCCGGCTCGCGCCACTGCCCAAAAGCATAGCAGTGGTGCAAGGAACACGCAAAACTTTAGACTACTGCTCAAATCTATGCCACTGCCCGCTTTGGGGTGTGTGTAGAAAGCCTTGGGTGCTAGAAAACTTTAGATAATGCCCCAAATCCTTGCCACTGCCTGCTTTGCAGCAGTGGCGCAAGGCACAACAAGTTTTTGCCATTTTTTGCTCATTTCTCGGTGCTTTGGGGTGTCGCTTATTCCTTGGTTCCTTTTGGTTTCTTGGTGCTTCTTTTACTCTTGCTTAAGCTCCAAATACATCAAGCCATACCTATATTAACAAAACACCAAAAATAAGTGTAATACATAACATTTACTCTCAAAATGACACTAAAAAGAGGACAAATAAAACGCGAATGATAGTATAAGGGAGTACTTTTAGCCTCTCATCACATAGGTTTGGGATTTTCCCTCAGCCAGGCAGTGCAGTAGGGTGGCAAGGCTCAGGGTACTACTTCAGCAGCTCCGCAGGTCATACAACTCAGCAGGGTACCACATCTGGCACAGGTGGCGGTCAGCACCAGAATTGTCTCTATGCTATATTATCTCGCAAAGATCAGAAAGATTCACCTGATGCAGTCACCAATATGTTAAAAGTTTTCTCCTCCGATGTTTATGCTTTGTTAGACCCCAGGGCTTCTTTGTCATTTGTAACCCCTTATGTTGCTTGCAAGTTTGAAATCAGTCCTGAACAACTTCTAGATTATGTCTCCACTCCTGTTGGTGAGTCAGTCCTAGCCAAGAGAATTTACAAAAATTGTCCTATCTCAATCCTTTATAAAGCCACCTCAGTCGATGTAGTATAGTTAGAGATAATTGATTTTGATGTTATTCTTTGTATGGATTGGTTACATGCATGTTATGCTTCTATCGATTACCGAACTAGAATAGTCAGCTTTAGGTTTCCTGATGAGCCTTTCTTAGAGTGACAGGGTAGTCCTCCATCCTCTAAGGGCCATTTCATATCTTATATAAAGGCTAGGAAAATGATCTATAAGGGGTATGTCTACCATATAGTTTGGGTTATGGATTCTGAGTTCTAAACCCTATCTCTTCAGTCAGTTCTGGTAGTAAATAAGTTTCTTGAAGTATTTTTTGATGATCTGCTCGGAGTCTCTCCTGAGCGGGAGATTGACTTTGGGATAAACCTTCTCCCAGATATGCAGTCTATATCTATTCCTCCTTACAAAATGGCTCCAGCAGAGCTTAAAGAATTGAAAGAGAAGTTGAAAGACCTTTTAGACAAAGGCTTTATCAAACCTAGGATCTCTCCATGGGGTGCTCTGGTTCTCTTCCTGTGTAAGAAAGATGGTTCTCTCTGAATTTGCATTGACTACTATTAGTTGAACAAGATCATAATCAAGAATATGTATCCCATTCCTAGGATTGATGACTTGTTTGACCAGCTTCAAGGTGCTAGCTATTTCTCCAAGATTGACCTCATATTCGGTTATCCTCAGCTCAGAGTTAGAGAGTGTGACATTCCAAAGACAGTCTTTAGAACTCATTATAGTCACTATAAATATGTGGTTATGTCTTTTGGACTAAAAAATGCTCTTGCAGCCTTTATAGATTGGATGAACAAGGTGTTCAAGTAGTACTTGGATATATTCATTATTGTTTTTATTGATGACATTCTTTTCTACTCTCGTAGCGAGAAGAAGCATGAGAACCATTTGAGGTTGTGCTACAGACTCTCAAGGATCATCACTTATTTGCTAAGTTCAGCAAGTGTGAATTCTAGATGCAGACTGTTACTTTTCTGGGTCATGTAGTATCTAAAAAGGGTAGTCGAGTAGATTCGAAGAAGATAGAGGCAGTGAAGAACTTTCCTAGACCCACTTCCTTAATTAACATCAAAAGCATTTTGGGTTTGGCTAGTTACTGCAGCAAGTTTTTGGAAGGGTTTTCATCCATAGCTGCCAGGTTGACTCAAAAAAAGGTTAAGTTTCAGTGGTATGATGAGTGTGAAAAGAACTTCCAGGAATTAAAGACTAGGTTGACCACAACTCCAGTTTTGGCTCTACCAGAAGGCCTAGATAGCTTTGTTGTGTATTGAGATGCATCTAGAGTTGGTCTGCGTTGTGTTTTGATGTAGCGTGGTAAGGTGATTGGTTATGCCTCTAGATAGCTTAAGATTCATGAGAAGAACTATCCAACTCATGATCTTGAGTTAGCAGTAGTGGTTTTTGCTTTGAAGATTTGTAGGCACTACTTGCATGGTATCCATATGGATGTGTTTACGATCATAAGAGCCTCCAGTATGTATTCACTTAGAAGTAATTGAATCTTTGTCAAAGAAAATGGCTTGAGCTTCTTAAGGACTATGATATGAGTGTGCTTTACCATCCAGGTAAGGCTAATGTAGTGGCTAAAGAACTTAGTAGATTGTCTATGGGTAGTGTGTCACTAGTTGAGGATGGAAAGAATGAGTTGGCTAGGGATGTACATAGGCTTGCTCTGTTAGGAGTTTGCCTTACGAATTCAGAAGATGGTGGTGTGATAGTTCAAAATGGGTCAGAATCTTCTTTGGTAGTTAAAGTAAAGGAAAAGCAAGACAGTGATCCTATTTTACATCAGTTGAAGGGTGCAGTCCATCAACAGAGGGTAAAGGTTTTCTCCCAAGAGGGAGATGGTGTGCTTCGCTATCAGGGTCGATTGTGTGTTCCTAATGTTGATGGGTTGTGAGAGTGGATTTGACAGAGGTTCATAGATTTAGGTATTCTATTCACCCTGGTGCCACCAAGATGTACTGTGACTTACGAGAAGTCTATTGGTGGAATGACATGAAGAGGGACATTGTAGATTTTGTGGCTAAGTGTCCCAACTATCAGCAAATAAAGGTAGAACATTAGCGACTGGGTGATATGACTCAGGATATTGGCCTTCCTACTTGGAAGTGCGAAGTGATTAATATGGATTTTATTATAGGCTTACCTCATACTCACAGACAACATGATTCTCTTTGGGTGATTGTAGATAGGATGACTAAGTCAGCGCACTTCTTGGCTGTCAAGACTACTGATTTAGCCAAGATTATGTCAGGCTCTACATCCTTGAGATAGTCATATTGCATGGGGTTCCCTTATCTATCATCTCAGATAGGGGCATTCAGTTTACATCCCAGTTTTAGCGGTCGTTTCAAAAAGGTCTTGGTACTTAGGTTAATCTTAGCATAGCTTTTCACCCGCATATATATGGTCAGTGAGAGCGTACCATTCAAACCTTAGAGGATATGTTGAGAGTTTGTGTGATCGTCTTTAAAGGTAATTGGGATGATCACTTACCTCTTATTGAGTTTTCCTATAACAACAACTTTTATTCTAGCATTCAGATGGCTCTGTATGAGGTACTTTATGAGCGGAGGTGTAGATCACCTATTAGTTGGTTTAAGGTAGGTATGGCAGCCTTGATAGGCCCAAATTCGATTCACGAGACTATGGAGAAAGTTCAGTTTATTAGAGAGAGGTTAAAGAATGCTCAGAGTCAACATAAATCATATGCTAATATGAGAAGAAGGTAATTGGAGTTTGAGGTGGATGATTCAGTGTTTTTGAAAGTGCCACCCATGAAAGGTGTGATGAGATTTGGTAAAAATGGGAAGCTTAGTCCCTGATATATGGGTCCCTACAGGATTCTAAGAAGAGTTGGTAATTGATAACACTCAAGTAACACTCTTCATACAGAGGTGATAGTGATCATCATAGCAAATCAAAATTTATATTCCCAACAGGTGTCAGAGTGATCCCACAAAGAATGGTAGAGTCGCCTATAAGATTGTCGTATATCAATCACCAATAGAGTTATCGTTTAAATAAGCATAAAAAGTAAAATAGGGGGATATCAGGGAATTGGGAAACTATCACAAATCGCATTTTGAGCAAAGCAATAAAATAAACAGGGATTTGTATCAAGAGAGCGGACGACTAGGGGTATGTTTTCGATGGGATTCAAACATAGATTAGGGTACTTGCTTAATTATGCGAATTCTTAATATATTATATGGGTAGTATTGGTTATAGGTATATTCCTCAATCTTTTCATCTTCCAAACATATTTTCTATGGTCTTTATTCAAGCACCATGGGTTCATCACAAAACAACCAATACAAGCTTGGAGAAGTCATACTATTTCTAGCTTAGACTCTTAAATGGGTATTTTCCGGTGATTAAACTATTTCTAGCCTCAATCTAGGTAGAAATCCCAACTACCCACTATTGAATTCTCATCCAAAGTCATGAACTTCTCTTTCAATAAAGAACACAACTAAATGAGTTCAATCACTATTTGCAACCATCAATTTTAGAATTAAAACATGGAGAAATCAATAGACCCATATCGATTTAGCAATTATAAACACAATTAAGCAAGACTCATATCCAATATCAAATACCCATCATACACATACCCCTAGACAAGGAAACTGGCCACTCATGCTAAAGAAATAAGAGATTACCAATTGGGTAGTTCAAATTTCCATTCATTGTAAGATACTATCCAATATCAAAGCTCAATTTGTATAATTAATGGTGGATTCACAAGGTTGAAGAAGAGAAATAGCAAGTACTCTCTACATTCTTCCTTGAAAACTCTTCAAAAAGTATTCAGAACTAAAAGAAACTCTTGAGTACAATGTCCAAATTGGGTTTTAGAAGGTTCCCAAATTCTCATATAAAAGTTGACAAAAATGCCCCTCAGGAGACATACGATGCAACGTGCGGTGCGATATATGGTTGCACAAGCCACTATGCGCATCGCACGGCCACTCCGGTGAACCAGTTTCTTTAGCTGACTTTGGGTGTTGTGCAAAGGGAGGTGTGATCCATGCCAGCCATTGTGCGTATTGCACGACAATCGCACCTCTCGACAGAATCTTCATCTCTTTTGATCACCTTCACACTTCAACTCCATTTGAGCTCTTTTGGGTCCAATTCCTTGTTTTCTACTTTTGGCCAGGAGTACCTGCATTCATATCAATAAAGGCCATAAGAACCTCTAAATCTCATCAAAACATGGCAATAATTCATGATTAAAGGCCCAATAAGTTGGTAGATTACCAACTTATCAAACTCCCAAATTTGAACTATTTCTTGTCCTCAAGCAAGATACTCACGAAGTAAGAAATGAATTATGCTCTAAAATACATGGGTTTAACTCAATATAACTCTACTCTAAAAACTAGTAAAAATAACAAAAAAAAAGACTCAACTACAATGCTCATCTCAATTTGATCACCACATTCTCAAGGCAATTGATCATTTCAAAACATTCATGAAAAAGACTTCGTTTCTCATAAAAAAAATAGGGGAATTTGTCATTCAAAACAAGATCAAGCTTCTCAAGTAATTAGCATGAACCATCAAGATTTACCTCGAGATTTGCCACACAACTTATCTCATTCATTCCTCTCAATTGAAATAGAGACTTCATCATTTCTTTCAAATGTGCGATGCCACTCACCATAAGAGAGAATTTCACACACAATAATCAATTCAAAAGACAAAGGGATTATAAGAGAACTAAAAGACTCTCACTCTCTCAAAGAAGTTCAAGTGTACACATATCGATCCATATGCTTTCCCTTCATGTAATTTGCCACTAATGTAGAGATACCAAGCTCAGAATTACTAAGGACTTGCGAGTTACGATGTTGGCTAGGGTTAAGATGAGTATTGCATTTGTCTCAAGTGACTAAACCTCCCTAACGCTCTTTGTGATGATTTCAAAACACCGCTCACATTTTTTGAACAATGACTTCACCTTGTTTCTCCCTCACGCAATCCCAAAGTTTTCCCTTCAACTTGATCATTTGACATCCTTATATCACCTTCACTTGATAGCACCAATTTCTTTCTTTCATTCATTTTTCTTATTTCATTGGGAATTTTGGAGCAATTTTCAATTCAAGCATAAGGTGCTATATTGAACTTGAAGTGCACTCCTTTTCTTCTCCATATTGAGTACATACACCCCCAAACTTACGCTTTTGCCTATGTTATCATTTCAATTCTCCCCCCCCTCAAACTTAGGATTTTGGCCTATGTTTCACTTTTGAGCCATTAGGGAGGACGGGTGCAGGAATTAAGGTTCCAAAAAGGTCAAGGTATAAGGTGCCAAAGAAAATTCACAAGGTCAATGGGGTTCACTAAGATCAATGTAAAGGGAGGTCAATTTGGGTGAAGTGGCTAATCAAAAAGGGCCTAAGGTTATTTTCCAAGCTCGGTGGCATCTAGGATTTTGCCTTGAATCACATTCGGGGCAAGTTTTAGACAACACATGCATGCAAGAATTAAGTATAGCTTAGCACACAAGGCATCACGACACAAGAATTTTCACAATGAGTCTCCAAATCAATTGGTACAAATGACTTTTGACAAGCTATTTTGAGTTCTTTACACACTCGTTTCTGAATTGATCAAGCCAAACAAGGAGTGTGCAATTCATGACAAGAGAGCGCTTTACTCAAAATCATTTTCCCTCTTTCCTTTAATTTTCAAAAACCTCTTGCCAAGAAAAAATTTCAGTGGGCCCATTTAGAGACAAGCAAAGCACGGAGTCAAATGTAACTAAAACTTGGCATTTTTCCTTAAGAAATTTGCCTTTCAAACTATCATATGAAAACACCAACTCAGTTTGACACAAAAATAAACAAAAGAAGAAAACAAATAAAGAAAATATTTTGCTTTTTAGAAAAGAACCGTGGTAGTAAGAAAATCCTTGGAGTTTATTACTAATCTGCTATTAACAAGGCGACTACAAATTCAAGCGCTCATGAATCATTTGAAAACAAGCCTCCGCGTAGGCACTCGCGCATTTGTAAAGTACGGGTAGTGAAATAATAGAATTGTATAAGACTAACCCGGCAACACCAAACACAAGTAAAAACATCAAGCCTGGGGAGGGGACAATTAAGCACTAATAACAACATAAAAGAAAAGGCCCGACAAAGGCAATATCACAATCATCTAAAACATGCCCGACAAGGGCCAAATAAATTATCTAGCAGGGAAATAAACATGTCAAAGGCCCGACAAGGGCAATAAAAATATCTCAAAGCCCAACATGGGTAACCAACAAAGCAAATCAAATAAACACAACCTCCCCTACGAAAAAAAGCATTGCCCTTAATGCTTTAAGCTCAAGTAAGTAAGGAAAAGTTGCAACAACTCCCTGGAGGACTACTCCTCATCATCTGTCTACTCCGCTACCTCTGTACTGGAACCTGCACCATATTTTTGGGAGTGTGAAGTGAGCGTGGACTCTCAGAGCACCCGCTAAAACTCTGGGTCCTGATCATTAGCTAGCTCCACATCCTCATCTCGTAGGATGTGAACAAGTTATCCATGGGACCACGAGTGTCCTGGGGAAGAGGCATGGCACTCAAATCTGCATCATCAACCAGGGCCTTCACTTTTACCTTATAAACATCCTTCTGGATCTCCTTCATAGCTCCCTTAATGACATCCACCCTCTGGAAGGGTTTTCTCACGCTATCCACTACTCCCATAATAGCCTTCTTGATAGCCCTGTCAATTAAACCTGGAAAGTTATTAGCTAAGTCAGTTAACTTCCTATCATGATTTTAGGTTTTGTCAGCCATATCTTGGAGTCTACTCTTGCTTAATGGCCCTCTAGGTGCAGCAGCTGCTGGACTAGGTGCTTCTGAGGCTGCTCGAGAAGAAGAGGAAGCATTTGCTTTAGTGTCAGACTCATGAACCTCAACCTCCTCCAAGGGCTCCATCTTGCGCCTCTTGAACCTAGGAGCATCCCTTTTAGTTTTCTTATAAAGGTCCAACGCACCAGTGGCAGGGGTAGGAGTGTCACACTTGAAATAGGGTAGGCCAGCATTTGCACAAAGCATACTGATGAGAACAGGGTAGGGGAATGCATCACTACCCCTACGTGCTTTTCTATTTATCACCAAAGATGCAATCTCCCCAAAGTTGACATGATCCCCTGCCATAATCGAGGCTACAAAAATTGCTCCATCCTGGGTGACCTTTTGGTCATTCTGAGAATGCAAAAAGAGGGAGCAGGCAAAATCATACCAAAGGCAAGCCTCAAAGTACAGAGTCTACCTCAAAATTTCGCCCTTATAGTGACTCATATAGTAGTGTTAGGAGCAATAATAGAAGCAGACCAAGAAAGAGGTTTCTGAGCAGTAATCAACTTAGCCATTAGTGTAGGCGTGGGCTCAATTGGGGTACTCTAACATATGACATTTATAGCAGCCGGAGTAAAATGGACTTCCTTGCCCTGAACAATGACTGACTCCAAATTAGGGAAGGTCTCTGCATTGCCCTTATATCCCTTAGCATCCTACATGGCTTGGTAAGAGGAAAAGAACTCCCTAACTATCTCTTCACAGTAGTTTTCGGGTACCTCTTGGAATGGTTGCCATTTTCGATTGGTGAAATGTTCAGGAATATTGGGTAGAATATCCCTCCATTGCAGCCAGATTGAAACTCTTCTTTGTGTTGTAAGGCCTATTTTTTTCACAACCATATATGGCCTTCATACCTTCAACCCCAAAACAAATTCTCTTCTTCTCTGAAACTTGTGCACGAGAAGGTGCTGGGGCTTTATTCTTGCCCTTGGAGGTGGAAGTGGAGGAAGGAGGAGCTGGTTGCCTTTGTGAACTTCACCCTGTGTTTCCCCTGCCAGAAGTCATAGTTTTCACATAGAGATTATGAGTATTCAAAGTAAAAGCAAAATCATTTTATATTTTTGATATATGTAAAAGAGAAAAGCTAAAAGAAGATAACTAATTAAAAAGAATGGAATGCAAAGAAGAAGAAAAATAAAATAGGTAACTGATGGCTTATGCAAACAATGTGCGGACCGCACCAGGAGATGTGCGTGTCGCACATGGCATCGCATAAGCTACCAAAACCTGTGTTGGATTTTGCTTTGAGGTGCGAAGGCTGATGCGATTTGCACCAGCCATTGTGCGTGTCGTACATCATTTCACCCACCCCTTTGTCTAGTCAATTATTAACATTTTATCAATGAGGTGCGGCTCCTTATGCATTTCGCACATAAAGATCTGTGCATCGCATGCAAAATGTACAAGGAAACAATTAGAACTTTTTGGTTCCTTGTGTTCTTGTGTGTTAAGCATGTGATTTGCATAGAAATATCTGTGATATGCCCTCGTCACCAAACACAAATACCAACAACTAATAATAGGGCTAAACATAATATGACCAAACCAAATCATTTGAGTACTCAGACTTCCCCGGGATCTCAACTCATTCAAAACAAAAGAAGAGCTTAATGATTTCCCTTAAGAAGGATTTTACCCCGTCTATCATTGGAAACATCAAGCCTTCAATTAACAAATCAGGAGGCAAATTTGATAACAAAAAAATTATATCCCCCACCAAGAACATATACCCACAAGCATAATCAACTAAAATAGCACAAGGGCACAATGGTAGTAGTAATTTCAGCCCCAAACATCAATTTCCAACAAAGACCTCATGACAATGATGATTTGCCCTTAAGAATGATGTCACCTAATCTATCATAGGGCCAAATCAAGAACCAACACAAGTGGATTACTCAGACTTTTCCTAAAACATAGATTTTTAAAGCTAAAAATTACCACAAACAACATGCATCATTATAACTTCAAGTACTACCAAGTTAATCCTAAGCAAAATAACCAACATAATCCAAAATTGGGGACCCAAAATTTTCGGATCTCACTCAAAATCAACATGGAAGAATAAATGAGCATGCTTCACAATATGAGTTCCCAATCATCATAAAAACACATATTTAACATCAAGGAACTTACCACAAGTGAAGATTAGAGGTAGGAGGAAAAAAGGGAAGCTTTTTGCAGTGTTACAATGGAGACCCACTTTTGACCAGAGACGTGACGACGGTGATGATAGTGACAGGTGGAAATCAGCAGTGGAGTGATTTGGGTACGCGAGAGGAAGGTTTTGGTGGAAGTTTGAGAGATTTTGGAGGATTTGTGAGGGAGTTATAGAGGATTTTATGGGAGCATATATGGAAAAGAATAAGAAGGGTGATGGTTTATAAAAAGAAAAAGAAGAAGAAAAGTCATCGGGTTGGTCTCCGGGTCAAGTTGATCAATGGGTAGGTCAAAAAAAATTTAAAACTTACCTTGGTGCACTGCAATGTGTGATTTGCACAGGCCGATGTGCGGCTCGCACATTGCATTGCACCAGCTATATTTTTCAACTCAATTTTGCCTAGGCTTCTGACTCATGGTGCGGTGGAGGTGCGATGCGCACAATGGCTTGTGTGAAATGCACAACCCAGCGCACATCACCTCTAACTTAGCATTTTTTCTCGAGTTTTCTAGTTTGAGGGGCATTGGCTCGTGCAACACGCACAACTACATGTGCGAACTGCACGGACTTCTGCATGTCCCTTTTTTGTCTTTTTTTCTACTTGATCATTTTTCCTCTCCATGCATTCCTAAAAACACACCAAAAACAACAAAAGGGAAATAAAGTAAATACACTTGGGTTTCCTCCTAAGACCTCCTAAGAAGCGCTTGATTTTACATCGTGGCTCAACGATAGTACCTTAATACTCAATCACTACCGGAGAGCATGCCAATCTAATTAGTGTGGCCTCATCCCAAGCAAGGGAATTTCTCCTTCAACATCCTCATAGCATCATCTTGTTTCCAATATGGCAAAATCATAGGCTTGGGTACCTCTTTCATCACTAACTCCTCATGGGCATCCATATGCTTGCCCTCAATGTTGATCATGGACACTACTCGAAGTTCATCCGGTGGTCTCATAGGTTGGCATACATTAAAGGTCACCTCGACACATCCCACTCAAAATTTGAGTTCCCTAAGTTCAACATCAACTAAGGCTCTCCCCATAGACAATAATGGTCGCTCCAAGATGATGGGCACCTCAATATACACCTCATAATCCAAAATAACAAAATCAACTAGTAGGATGAGCTTGTCAACCTTGACCTATACATCAAATAGGATCCCTATCGAATGTTTGATGAACTTATCAACCATGATTAATCGCATAGGTGTAGGCTTGGGAGTGCCCAATCCTAACTTCTTGAAGATAACTAGGAGCATCAAGTTGATACTTGCCCCTAAATTGCAAAAAGCCTTTTGGAACGTAAATAATTCGATAGTGGAAGGAATGGTAAATGCACCCGGGTCTTCCCTTATGTAGCAATATTGCTTGTCATCACATCACTATAGTTGTGTGAGACTTCCATAGTACCCACGTTAACAACACGCTTCTTCTTGAGAAGTTCTTTCCTGAATTTTGCGTACCCAGGCATTTGCATTAAAGCTTCGACCAAAGGGATGTTAATAGAAAGTTAGTTGAACATGTCAACAAACTTTTTGAATTAATTCTCCTCTTTCTTTTTGGTCAACCTTTGCGGGTATGGAGGATGCCCTTTAGGTAGTGTGATCAATACACTTGGAACATAGATAGTGTCCTCCTCAATATCTATAGCCACTTGAGAAGGAGCATCAATCTCCTTCTCCTTTTCACAAGCATCATTATTCATAAGAACGTTGGGTGCACTAAGCTTCACCCCAACTTTTGGATCTTCATCCACCTCTATTTCAAGCACAATTTCCTCATCTACTATATCACGTGGCTCTACAACAACCTCATAAGATGGATTTTTCACACTACTACACATTCGTCCACTCCTAGTAACTATTGCCATAATATGAGTGTTGTTCTTTGGGTTTGCCATAGTGTCACTTGGAAGTGTCCCCTTCACACAAGGATTTATTTGTGAGGATAAGTGATTCATTTATGCCTTAATATGCTTGATATAAGTCAAGTGTCAGCTCACCATTTGGTGAAGAGTTGACACTTCACACTTTAGATCGTTCACCCCACTATCGGTTGACTCAACCTTTTTCAAGACTAGAGACAACATATCTTCAATTTTTGATTGTCTGGGGTTGCTCATGATGGGATGATAAGTGATATTGTACTTTGGATGAGGCACACAAGAATTTGAACTTCAGTGATTATATCGGTCACCTTGTTTCCACGATTCCTCCAATGGCCATCACACTCTTTATCTTTAATACAACCTTAATTATCGTCCCTCGAGAGACAATACCTTGGTCGAGAACCCATTGAAAGATATCAAATCTTCCAATCCACACTAGTAAAGACATCCTTATCATTAGCTTTAAGCTCATGAGTACTCACAACATTCACACTCTTAGCATTTCTGGATCCCATCATGTGTTTAGCCAAGAGATAAATTTATGCCATTATCTTAGCCATAGCTTAATCTCTCTCCTCATCTTTATAGTGAAATTCATTTGTCAAAACAGATGAGGTCACACCCGTGAGAACATCTGCCTCTCCAGTGTGCCAAGCATGATTCGTCTTAATCATTCATTCTAGAAGAGTCGAGGCAACACCATATGGTTGGCCCATGAATGTTCCATCCGCAAGGTGGTTGGCAACAATTTTTTTCATTGAATTCAAGGCCCTATAAAAAACGTTGGAGGAGGACATTATCTGGGAGTTCATGATTGGGACATAACAAAAGCTTTTTTTTAAAACCTTAGCCATGCTTCATGCAATGTCTAATCAGGGAGTTGGCGAAAGTTTGTGATGTTATACCTCAATTGTATCATTCTTGAGGGAGGGAAGAACCGAACCATGAACACTTCTACCAACTCGTTCTATGTAGTAATTGAGCCTTATGAGACCTCATCCAAACAATCCATTACTTCTCCCATAAGGAAGAAGGGAAATAAGTGGAGCCGGATTGACTCTTGGGGGATGTTGTTGAAAATAAAGGGCTGACATATCTCAATGAAATTTTGGATATGCCTATTTGCATCTTCATGCGCAGTCCCTCAAAATAACCCTTTTATTTAGATGAGGTGGAGCATGGTGCTTATAACATGAAACACGACATTTCCAACCATGGAAGGTAGGAAGATTGCACCTACCCCACCTTATACTGTGAGTTCAGGGGCTACATCCATGTATCCATCTATACTTTTGTTGTCACGTACTTCGCTCATAGACAACTTGTTCAACAATAAAAAATAGAAAAACAAGGTAAAAAAATGAACAAAAACTCAACAAAGTGATTTCAAATGTCAATCAAATAGCTACTCAAAAAACAATCCCCGACAATGGTGCCATTTTTTATAACGCTCAAGTAACATTCTCCATACGAAGGTGATAGCGATCGTCATAGTAAAACAAAATTTATATTCCCGATGGGTGTTGAAGTCGATCCCACAGAGAATGGTAGAGTCACCAATAAGATTATTGTATATTAATCACCAATTGATGGAATTGGGAATCTATCAAAAATTCCAATTCGAGCAAGGCAATAAAGTAAACAGAAATTTGTATGAAGAGAGCGACGACTAGGAGTATGTTTCCGATGTGATTCAAACATGGGTTAGAGACTTTCTTAATTATGCGAATTCTTAATAAATGATATGGGTAGAATTGGTTATAGTTATGTTCGTCAATCTTTCAATTTTCCAAACATATTTCCCATGATTTTTATTCAAGCACCATGGGTTCATCACAAAATAACTAATCCAAGCTTGGAGAAGTCATGCTATTTCTAGCTTAGACTCTTAAATGGGTGTATTCCGGTGATTAAGCAATTTCTAGCCTCAATCTAGGTGAAAATCCCAAGTACCCACTATTGAATTCTCATTCGAAATCATGAACTTCTCTTTCAAGCAAGAACACAACCAAGTGAGTTCAATCAATATTTGCAACCATCAATTTTAGAGTTAAAACATAGAGAATTCAATAGGCTCATATTGATTTAGCAATTATAAACACAATTAAGCAAGATCCATACCCAATATCAAATACCTATCATACACATACATCTAGACAAGAAAACTCGTCACTCATGCTCAGGAAATAAGAGATTATACCAATTGCATAATTCAAATTTCCATTTATTATAAGCTAATATCCAATATTCAAGCTTAATTTGTACAATTAGTGGTGGATTCACAAGGTTGAAGAAGAGAAATAGCAAGTACTCTCTACTTTATTCCTTGAAAACTCTTTAAAAACTATTCAAAATTGAAAAAAACTCTTGAGTACAATTCCCAAATTGAGTTTTAGAAGGTTCCCAAATTGTCACATAAAAGTTGACAAAAATGCCCTCCGAGATATGTGCGACGTGATTTGAAGAATGATATGAAGTCGCACAAGCCATTGTGTACGTCGCACGGCTCCACTCTAGTGAACCAGTGTCTTCAGCTAACTTTGAGTGCTGTGCAAAGGGAGGTGCGATCTGCACCAACCATTGTGCGTGTTGCACGACGGCTGTACCTCTCGGCAAAATCTTTATCTTTTTTGATGACCTTCACACTTCAATTCCTCTTGAGCTCTTTTAGGTCCAATTCCTTGTTTTCTACTTTTGGCCAAGAGTACCTGCATTCATATTAATAAAGGCCATAAGAACCTCTAAATCTCATTAAAACATGGCAATAATTCATTATTAAAGGGTCAATAAGTTGGTAGATTACCAACTTATCAGTAATGTGGCTTACGAGTTAGAGTTGCCAGTCGAGCTAGATGCAGTTTATCCAGTCTTTCATGTTTGATTGTTGAAGAAGTTTGTTGGCGATACAATATCACTTGTTCTATTAGAGAATGTGAGTGTGAAGGATAGTCTCACCTATGAAGAAGTTCCAGTTGAGATTCTTGATCATTAGGTTTGGAGGTTGAGAAACAAAGAAGTCGCTTCAGTGAAGGTTCTTTGGAGGAACCAGTCAGTTGATGGAGCTACTTAGGATGCAGAAGCATCCTTTATGGACAAGTACCCTTATCTCTTTCCTCCCGACTTAGTTTTATCCTGAGGTAATAGTTTCCTCCTTATAATACCCCCCTTCAACTATATTCTATCAGCTTTTCTCATGATCCTAGCATGCATTCATGTTTTACGAAGTTAGCTCAACTATGTTTAAAGTTGAAACTCAGGCATTGTGCCTATACTTTAGCTTTTCATGTTCTATTGGTTGGTATTGCAGCCTTTTCTCTCTAGACTTAGATTTCTTAGTCTTGGTTTGAGGATGAATGATCCCAAGGGGGAGATATTATAACACCCCTGAATTTTGAGCCAGCTTTTAAACTTAGAATTTCTAGAATTTTCTAAAGTTCCAGGGTCCATGAGCCCAAGACACAAGCCATGGATTGAACCACAGGCCATGGAAAGGCCTCGTGGAATGAATCCTACAGACCCATCCTCTGATCTAAAAACATGACTGGGTTTCACGGGTCATGGATCAGACCATGGTCTGTGAATGACCCTCGTAGAATCAGACCTGAGGGTCATTAAATTCCCTAAAAACTATGAAAGGTTCTATTAACTGTGAAAGGTTCCACGGGTCGTGAACCCTTTCTGTGAAAATCAGACCCCTAGTTTGTATTTTTGCCCAGAAACCATGACCTCTACTACTGTCCATGGTTTTATCTACAGGCTGTAGACCCCGTCCGTGGAACCTGGACTGAGAATTTTTAATAGTTTTTATGATTTAAATCCCTAGGGTATTTTGGTAATTCTCCACTCTTTTAACTCCTAAGTTAAGTCATTTTAGGCCAAATTAAAAGGGTTTTAGTCCCACTTAGTTCTTTATACATTCTCTCAATTTAAGCTCCAAAATAAAGAAAATGATTCTTATCTCAAGCTCCAAGGTCTAGGGTTTCATCTTCAAGTCTCCATCTTCAGATTTTGGCTAAGAGAAGCTTTGGGTTCAGGTATGTGGGTATTCAATAAGGGATTTCTTCCATCCTTATGCCCAAAACTATGATTTTACCTTAATTTTGTGAGATTAAAGAATTAGGGTTCTTACCCAATTTATGATTTTCCTATGAAACTGATTTATGTGCATTGCAATATGCTTCTTAGTCTCTTACCCATGATTTTATATGAGATTCTTCAAGTATTTCTAAAAGCCCATGCATTGATAATGATTTTTATCATGATTCTTCCCTATTGCATGTTTTCAACATAAATTGGCATGTTTAGATAATATGACCTTAAGTATTTGTGAAATTACATGCCTAGTTCTTCAAGCTATAAATTTTAGAAAAGAGTATATTTTAAACTATGGCTATGCTATGTTTGTAAGACTTATGAAATTATGAATAGCATGACATTAGATATGTCCATATGATTTACGAACAGATTTGACATCAGATATGTCCATGAGTTATAAACACTTTTGGCATCTAGATATGCTACAATATATTTATATGACCTATAGTATGTTTTTGGGAGTAGTATTTAGCACCGAGTTGGACTGGGTTTAGCATAACTTAAGTCCCAGAACTCTATTGCCACTGTAGATTGCCCTCTTTGGCTCATTTCAGGATCCTTAGCTATATGGTTCTAACCTTGACTGATTAGGACAATCGTTTTCAGTGTAGGGTAGCACACTGGATTCCATGTAGCTCACATGGTCTATGTCAGTTAAGAGAATCTCCTACAGAAATGGTTTAAAAACTTTTAAATGTATTAAACTCTTTGCTTTTAGATTTCAGACTCATTACTTATGCTTTACGAATATAAATATATTTTTATTTTATGATATTGCATTGAGTCATTACATTACACATTTTACTATTAGCATATGATTAAAGATTTAGTTATGTTTTAAGAATGTTTTACTATGGATTATGCATATCTCATATACTCAGTAGATTCCATAGTACTGCTCACATACCTCTTTGTGCTTCATTGTTTTATGATGTAGATTCAGGCAGTCGCTCCCAGACTCATAGCTAGACACAACAGGATTTTCAGTCAGAGTTGGTGAGTCCTTATTATTTAAGGACTAGATATGAGTTTAGCTATCATGATGACCTTTCTTTAGTACTTGAAGTTACCGGGGGTCTTGTCCCAGCAACTCATTATATCAGTTTTGGAGGCTTTTCAAACATAGTCAGACGGTCAATATTTCATGTTTTAGATTTTGATATTCTTAGACCATGATCTTTATGTTGATTTAGCTTGCTTATCACTAGAGTTTATGCTTCCGCTATGATTATCTATGTTTATGTTTAAGTTATGCTATGCCAAGGGTTAGCTTGAGACCACTTATGGTCCTAGGTCCTGTGTTATGTCCAAGGAGTAGCCTCAAGGAATGACAAGAGGTCTGAGGATATAACATTTGTGTAGGTACAATTGAGGCATCATTGGTGAAGAAATCCACCTATGGGAATAAGTAAGACATGCAAATCAGATATCCTTATATTTTCGATAGTACCTGTACTTTCTTTCACTTTACATTCAAGGATGGACATGTGTTATAGTGGATGATATGATGACCCTCATGGTTGTTTTGAGTTTTCTACGTGTATTCCCTATTTTTACTCTTCTTGCTAGCTTTTGTATATGATTTTTGACTTGTAGGGATGAACGGCAAAATCTCGAGGTGAATAAATAAATATCATATGAGTTTTTGAGTTTTAAATATTTAAAATTTGACCAAAGTTAACATTCATGGTTTATGATGTCGAATTCAAGTTCTAACAGTTCTGTTATATTTGAAAGGTGCATTTTGACCTTGTTGGATGGTTGGTAAGATTCCTGAGGCATTTAAAAGTGAATTGAGTCATTGGTTGAATTCTTGATTTTAGGAAAGTCAAGGTTGACCATGGTCAACTTTTAGTCAAAATGATATTGGATCAGTTATTTGATGATTCAACCATGTTTGCAATGTGTTTTGCAGCCAATCTGCATTTGTGGTTTGTTTTCATGAGAATCTAAATGAGTTCTTGGGGATAATTTTGAGAGTTGGGCTATTTTTAGAATTGGTTAGTATATCAGGTATGGTGCTCTTGAACTTGCACTCTATGCGTTGCACCAGTGAAGGCCCCTCGATAAAAAAATGGATACTTCTGGGAGTTTAGATGGGCTCAGGATAGGCCACACCTATGAAATTTTCTTGCAGTTGCAACCCTACTTTTATAATCTTATATCCACTTCGGTGAAGCGTGTGCCATACACCAGGGTCCACTTCTGTGGAAGGTTTCCACATTAGCAAATCCTCTAGTGCACAAGACCTCCTGCTTTGGCAAAGTCTATTGGATAAGTGACCCTCGTCCTACGTGTTTTCTCTGCTTTAGTGATGCTGCAATGGCAATGCTTGTCAGCTTAGGCGATGATCATTGTGCCTGAATAATGATGTTTTCCTAATTGTGATTTCATGGTCTAAACTCAATTTTGGGAGATTAGGATCTTGTTTTGGGCAATTTAAATGAGGTTTTGTAAGATTTCTTCATTGGATTGGGATCGTTCAAAGACTTTATGGAAGGAAAAAAATTATAATTTGACAATTTCATACTTCGAGCTTAAGGCAAGTTGAGACTTTCTAGACTCTTTATTAAGTGTTGTATGGGTAGTTATTTATAAATGATGGGTTAAGGGTGTTTGGGCATCCCATAAAAATGATATGACGATACCTTGTGTGTTTACCAGTGTCATGTTTTAGGTAAAAAACTACATTTCTTGTATATTTGACTGATTTATGACATCAGTATATGTTAAGAGCATGATAAATGATTACTTGATCGGCTTGGTAACTAGATTCGTGATTTTAAGTATACTTGAAGTATTTGATTTGATGAGAAGGCATTGTATATTTTTCATGGGTTATTTTCTCTCATATATGAGGAATTTTCTTCATTTATCATAGGTGTTCACATGTATATTAATATTGTTAAATCATACATGTTATCTGATAGCCTATGGGCAAGATCCGTATGTATTGAGATACAGTTATAAGATACAATTGCCTTCTTTGGAATACTCTCCGATGGTTAATGGGCATAATTCAAATTGATCAATGATATTATAAACTTTGACGGCCTATAGAAAGGATCTGAAGGTAGTACATGGGTCACGACCAGCTCACAAAGGTGGTATATGTGTATTGGTGCAATTGCTAATATGTTATTATCATCTCATTGTATTGCATGATTATCATATATGTATTAGGTGGTTTTCTAATTGTTGAACTAAACTTACTTGAGATAATGAATTGTGGCAGAATATGATTTAGCTTATGATCTTCTTTTTTTGACAATTTATTGACTTATATAAATTGTATTGAATTATGATTTCCTATTTGAGTAAGTGTGGATGTTGGCAAGGTAAGACCAATTATCACCATCGCTTTATATAGGGCCAGTTGATGATCTTTTTGTGTACATGTGTTTTCTGTACTAAATCTAGCTTTCTACACTTTTCTTGTATAGGTTCTATCCCTGGTGCGTGTTATAAGTGATCTAGCTTTGAGTTTGGAACTTATCGATCTTCTTGGAGGTAGCTACTCGGTTGTTCCACATCATCGAGACTTCTTTATCTTTACTTTTTGCATGTCTTTATCTTTCAAACAGTTTCTAGTATTTCAGATCTTGTTCATATTATCGTAGAAGTTTTTACTCATGTCACTAGATTTTGGGGTTATAGATCATATCTTCCACATTCTTATATAATCTATGAACACTTGACTCAAAGACTATACTTTTGCGACTTCTTAAATTTTATTTCTGAGTTTTGATAAATATTCTATCTAAATAAGGGTTGGCTTACCTATCGGTGGATTAGGATAGTTGCCATCATGATCTTACTTTTTGAATTGTGATAGGATGCCACTTGAGAGACTGAGTTAGACACGTGGAGCAGATATCCCCAGCATTTTAATCGTTCAGGTAGTTTCTTTGTCTTTACTTTTGAGGTGGAACATGTATTTTAGTGGTGGATGATGTAATGATACTCATGGTTGTTTTGTGATTCCTGTTCCTTTCTCCTATTTGACCCTCTCCATAGATTTTTCAGCTATTTATGACTTGCAAGAATAGATGACACAATTCTCAAGGTGATCAGATGCGTTTTGAGAATGATTTTCAATTTTAGAATTAGGAAAGTTTGACCATAGTCAAAGTTTTTTGTTGACGAGGTAGGATTTGAGTTTTGATGATTTTGCTAGGTTTAGAGGCTAATTTATGACTTGATTGGATGGTTTGCATGTACCCGAGATGCTCGAGAATGATTTGGACCATTGGATAATTTTTTAGTTTTCTTAAAGATTAGAGTTAACAACAATCAACATTTGGTCAATACGATCTCGCATTGGTGATTCGATGATTTCGGGAAGTCCAAAACATATTTTATGATTGATTTATACAATTGATTTGTGTTTGGGAGATTTCAAATGATTTTTGAAGGGTGATATAAAGTTTGGAAATGTGTTGATGCACCTCTTGTTGATGTTGCCAATTTTCTTCTTTACATTCGCGAAGAGAAGTGGTAGTTTCTCCTTGTGATTGTGGGGGTATGGTTGTGTTCAAGGAAAAGGGTTTTGGGGATAGATTTAGGTTATTCTTTGCGATTGCAAAAAGGAGACTGCATTTACGATAGATCGAGTAGGGTTATCTTGTTGCGATTACGAGGCATGATGCTCATTCATGACAAAGAAATCTTACTTGGGTAGGTATAAATATCCATTTTGAACATAGACTTCATATTTTGATTTTTGGATCTCGAATTTTGATCATTTCAACGGGGATTGCTCAATTTTTCTTGGGGTAAGAATCTAACCCTATCTTTGATATTTTCTCGCTAATCTATCATTTATTTCATGATTTAATTCGTGTTTGAGTGTTAAAATTGAGAGTTTCATACCAAAAGTTAAAAACTTATATTTTGATGATTTGTAGTCAATTCGAACTCAGTTTTTGATAAAATTTCATGTTTTGAGACCCATGTGTTATGGGTAAACTGATTTTGAAATAAAATTTTAGTTTTGAACCTGAAAACTTGTGGTTGAATTTTTGACTCAATTTTCAAATCACAGTTTCACATAGAAATTTGACCATCAATAGACTCATATACCCACAAAGAGTATGATGTTGATAGATTTGGAGTTTTTTGAGGCAATTCGAAAAGAAAAGGCAATTTTGTGAGGGTTCGTGATCTGTTTTCTTGGCTTTTCAGGTAGGTTATGACTTGCTCTTTTAGACTTTGCTTGATTGATGATTTATTATATCATGTGTGTTATAGGTTTGGCTTAATGGTAAATTCAATGATTAGGAAGAATGACTTATCTATGTGTAATATAGGTTGAGACCTAGTTGATAGAAATTATATGACATAAATATCTTATTTGTTGTTGCATCACACTGTTTCATGTGTTATAATATACCTTGATGATTTAGTGAACTAAGGGCATTAAATTAGAAGCAATCAGTTTTTTTGAGAAAGTTAGTGGCCTATGAGAACTATTTAAGAGAGATACACTTTATTCATGTTGCATTTGAACATTACTGATGTTGGGCATATTTATATGCCCGTTTATCATATTTTACCCATGTTTACCTTATGTTTGAGAACATTACTTACTATATATTATGTGTTTTGATTGAAATTGCTATATGTTGTACTAAGACACATGATTAGATACTTGCAGGGGAAATGACCATGGAAAGACGAAACAGAAGAGTAAAGCATGGAAGTAATGTAGAGGAGTGATCGGGAGCAAACAAGGAGTTGAAAATAGGCCGGGGGTAGCCAAGCGAGCACCTGGCGCGGTGCCCCAGGCCTCAAACAACCGCAACACACACTGGGCGCCTTCCAGGCACGGCGCGCCAGCATGCAAATAACTGAAGCCTAGTTCGGGCGCATCCGTGGTGCAGCGCGCCAACGCCCAAACTTCCACAGGGCCATCCTGGCGCAACAGTGGCGCAGCGCGCCAGGCACTATCCCGATAGATTTTTTGGCTTTTCTCTATTCCAATTTCAAGAAGGAAAATGGGTTATTTCTCAAACCCTATAAATAGAACCTTGTACGTTTTTTGAAGGGTTCCGTCATATTTTTGGAGAGCAAGAGGCAAGAATAGATTTCACCATTAAGTTTCTTTTCTTATTCCTTTTCTTAGTCATAACTTTGGATGAAAACAATATTATCTTTGTTCTTCGTTGTAGTATGAGTGCCTAAGAACCCTTATTCTGGGGTTATGGCTACAAACACATGACTATTTAGTATTGAATTTGGATTGATTGTTCGTTTGCCACTGTTAGTTGTTCTTATATTCCTGTTTTAGTATTTTGATGCTTAGCCACCATTAAGATAAATATATACCCTTGTTGTGTACTCGAGAGAGGAATTAACAAGGTAGATCGAGGAATATAAGGAGCAAGACCTCTCTTTTGTAACGTAAAGGGTAGGTTAGCGACTAGGATAGAGATATACCTAGAACGCCTTGCTTGGTTCATACGGAAAGAAATATAAATGCTTTTAAAATAAGATGTCAGATCCCCGCTCAACGATGTAGTTGTGATGCTATTTTGAATAAGCAACTAGAGGCTCGAGAGACTATAGTTGTAATATCAACCCCGAAATCAACAACTAGGCAAACGAACAAGTCAATTCAAGTGATTACTACTTAGGAATGCGAAATAAAGCTGTAACCCTTGAATTCTCTCTAAACTTGGAATCAACACAATCATTATTTACTTGCATTTTATTCTGTCAATTTATTTTAATTATTCAATCACTGCAAAACCATACTCTTGTTACTTTTATACTTGTTTATTTTAGCTGTATACGAGTAAAGTGGAGCATTTTCTAAGTCACAAGTCTCTTGGGTACGATATCCGGACTAACCAGTTCCTGTTACTTGGACGACCACGTACACTTGCGTGTGAGTGGAAATCACCTAACAAGTTTTTGGCACCATTTCCGGGGATTTAGAAATTAGCAAATTTCTAACTTTTTTTATAAGGCTTTATTATTCAAGTATTGACAACTTGATCTTAGCGTTTGGTAAAATCTGCAGGTACAAACTTTGCGCTGTCAACAAACTGGAAAGAAAGAAAGATTTGTTAGAACCACACCTTGAACCTGAAAGACTATTTCATCAACGGAGAAGGGCAGCACCTCTTTATCCTATTAAGTTTCATGAGGTGGATGAAGAGGAGACAATCCTGTTAGTTGAACAACGTGAAGTTGTTATCACAGAAATGGAAGCTCTAAGGCCAGTGCGCGATGTGACAATCCCACTCTTGACCAATGTTACCAACAGCATCCAGAAACCTGAACCGGGCGGTCATTTTGAGCTCAAATAGACTATAATGCAACTCTTGCACACCAATGGCCAGTTCACGGGCTTATCACATGAGGACCCGTAGACACACATCCAGAATTTTTAAAAAAATTGTGATACATTCGTACCGATAGGGGTCGCAGTGGACTACGTGAGGCTGAAATTATTTCCATTTTCTCTACTTGGGGAAGTGAGGAGATGGTTGAAAGCAGAGCCACCGAACTCCATCACTTCATGGGATAATTTAGCTTGAAAATTATTGATGCGTTTCTTTCCCTCCAGGAAGACAGCCAGGCTGAGGAGAGAGATTTTGAGTTTTAGGTACAAAGATGGTGAAAATCTCTACACAACTTGGGAGCGATTTAAGTCCCTCCTTATGGCATGCCCTCATCATCAGAAGACAAATTAGGTGTTGGTACATACATTCATTGAAAGGCTTGAGCCTCATTCGAAGATCCTACTAGATTGTGCAGCAGATGGGCAAGCACTTGAGAAGACATAAGACCAGTTATATACTCTTCTGCAGAGGATGGCACAGAGCAATTCAGAATGTAACGGTGATGTTAGCAGAGCCACACCTAAGAAGGTTGCCGGAATGCTTGAGGTAGATTCCAACATGGCTTTATTTCCCAAGGTGGAGTCTATGGCTAATAAGATGAGCAACATAGCTACTGTTCTCAACAAATTGGCTCTTGGGAATAATCAGGCGAAGGTTAATGTAGTTCAGCCATCAACTATATAGTTTCGTGATACCTGTGGAGGGGACCATCTATCAGAAAATTGTGCAGCAAATCCAGATTCTGTGAACTTTGTTGGTTATGCTCAGAGAAGTTGAAATCAGAATTATGGGAATGCATACAATGCAAATCTGTGAAATAATTTTTCATATGGGAACAACCAAGGCCAGAATCAATTCAGGCCACAAGGACAGATTCAACAGTTTACTGGAAACAACAAGCCTGCAGCCATGCCTAGCAACATAGAAGACATGCTGAAGTCTATAATGGAGAACAAGCTAAGTATAAAGCAACTGCCAAGGATCACTCAACTGCCATCCGGAATTTAGAAAAGCAAATAGGGTAGCTAGCTGGAGCATAAAGTACGCTACCACAGGGTAGTCTTCCAGGTGATACTGACCCAACTCCCAAGCAGGTGAATGCAGTCACTACTAGAAGTGGGTTGGAGCTGAAAGAGTTGGTACCAAAGCAAGCAGATCCCAAGGTAGTTGAGGTTGAAACTGGAAAGGCTAAAGTTGGGGCTGAGACTGAGGTGAAAGAAGACGAAGTTATTGTGAAGCCTCCTCTACCATTCCCACAGAAGTTGATCAAACAGAGAGAGGAGGCTGGATTCAAGAAATTTCTTGACCTCTTGAGGCAGGTACACATTAATCTCCCACTCATAGATTTTCTTCAGGGAGTCCCGAAGTATGCGAAATATATTAAGGACATTGTGACAAACAAGAATAGGATGACCAATATGCCACAGTCGCTCTTACAGAGGTATGCACTTCTTAGATTCAGAACAGGTTGCCAACTAAGTTGAAAGATCCGGGAAGTTTCACTATTGAGAACACTATTGGCCAGAAAGTTATAGCTCGAGCACTATGCAATCTTGGGGCAAGTATTAACCTTATGCCATCTTCAGTCTTCAAAAAGATGGGGTTGGGTAGTCATCGCCCCACTACAATTGTTTTGCAACTGGCAGACAGGCTTTGGCTAGACCTGAGGGCATTATAGAGGATGTATTGGTGCAGATTGGTTCGTTGATCTTTTCGGTGGATTTTGTGATCTTGGACTTTGAACCAGACCCAGAAGTTCCATTTATTTTGGGACATCCATTATTGGCTACAGGGAGAGCATTGATTGATGTAGAAGTAGGGCAGCTCACCATGAGAGCACATGACAAGGTGGAAGTCTTCAATGTGTGTAAGGCAATGAAGTTGCCTGCACTGTATGAAGACTTATCAGCTATTACTATGGTGGAAATAGACTCAAGGGTACCCCTCATCACTTCCTCAGATCCATTGGAGAGAGCCCTCACAGGGACAGACTTGTATGGAGATGGAGCAGCACATGAGATGATTCAATGCTTGGAGGCAGCTTGTGCATTGTCTAGCAATTTCGCGTTCAAGCCTCTTAATGGACCATTGGGATCCCCTCCCCAGATGTCTATTGAAGAAGCCCCAAATCTAGAGATGAAACCACTCCCCCCTCATCTGAAGTATGCATATTTGGGTGAAAATAATACGCTTTCGGTAATCCTAGCAGCCGAGTTGAATGAAGTACAGGTAAAAGAGGCACTAGCAGTGTTGCGAAAGAGAAAGAGAGCAATTGGGTGGCAGATGTCTGACATTCATAGAATCAATCCATCATTATGTATGCACAAGATATATATGGATGAGGGGTACAAGCTAATGGAACAGCATCAGAGGATACTTAATCCGCCTATGAAGGAGGTAGTGAGAAAGGAGGTGAGCAAGTGGCTAGACACAGGTATTGTTTTTCCTATCTCAGAGAGCAAGTGGGTCAACCCTGTGCAATGTGTCCCCAAGAAAGAGGAGATGACTGTGATAAAGAATGAGAAGGATGAGCTGATTTCAACACGTACAGTCACTGGGTGGAGAATTTGCATGGACTACCGGAAATTGAATGAAGCCACCCGGAAAGATCACTATCCCATCCCATTCATTGATCAGATGTTGGATCGGTTAGCAAGCCAGGAGTAATTTTTCTTTTTAGATGGATATTCTGGCTATAATCAAATAGCCATAGCACCTGAGGATCAAGAGAAGATGACGTTTACTTGTGATGTGACGCTAATTTACGTCACTTTCGACTCCTTTTTACTAAGAACAATCGTACGTTTTCAAGCAACCGTTGTTGTTTTTGATGTTTTTATGTTGTATTTGTAGGAAATGGAAGCAAACACGAGAACGGAAGAAAATACGCGAAAAACAACATTCTGCCTAAGAGTGACGGCCTGAGTGACGGCCCGTCACAAGGCTGACGGTCCGTCACTGGGACCGTCAACTTAAGGCAGCAACACTGCCAAGCAGTGACGGCCCAGGCGACGGTCCGTCACTGCCCTGACGGTCCGTCAAGCCTGGCCGTCACGCTTAGGCAGTGGCCTCAGGCGGCGACCCGCGTTTTGGGGATTCCTAGCCCGTTTTGGTTTTGGTTTCTTTGACTCCTATAAATACCCTATGTTAGGTTTATGTAATTATTACTCACCCAATAGTTTTAGAATAGTTTTTAGTCAATTTTTGAGAGCAACAACACGTTTTCGGATTCTTGAATTCGTGTTCGTGAGTTCTTGGTTTTTCTTGTTCTTGGATTATTGAAGATTGGTTTTCATTATATTGTAAGAACTTCTTCTCCTTATTATGAATTCAATTCTCTTCTCTTTTCTTTATAGCATGATTAACTAAAACTCCCGCAAATAGGGTTGTGGGAGCCATGGCAAACGTAGCAATATAGATTCCGGGGAGCGTTGGGTTCGATTTATGTATTGTCACGTTGTTAATCATACATTATGTCACGTTTTCTAGTGGGTTGCAAACATTAGAACATGCCTAGGTTTAATTTGCTTGAGAAAGAGATTAAAACTGGGAAACTTGATTAACAACAAGGATTCGAGACTACCAACTCTCGTCTTAAAGATTAATGCCGTAACTGGATTAATCTACTTGATATTAGGATTGAGAGCTAAAAAGCACATCTTTTTGAGATCGAGAGAAGATAAAAGGAAATTTGTTTATTTGGTCGAGAGACGTTTAGACGATACAATTGACGCAATCACATCGTGACACGCATATAGAAAGAACCCAGTTAAGCCTAGATTCGACATTGTTACAACGCCATGGTGACCACGTCCCTAGTTCATCCTCTCATACTGATTTAAACTCCTAAGTTTATTATTGTTTTGTTTACAATTT
Organism: Jaltomata sinuosa; assembly: GCA_003996215.1. Lineage (NCBI taxonomy): Eukaryota > Viridiplantae > Streptophyta > Magnoliopsida > Solanales > Solanaceae > Jaltomata > Jaltomata sinuosa. The sequence goes on along the minus strand of QJPP01002216.1, from coordinate 243,495 downwards.
GATTACAAACCCCCCCCCCCCCTGTTATTTACTGGAAACGATTGACGACTAGTCACATACTTCACTAAAGTCTTAATCATCACCATATTCTCTGTGGGATTCGACCCCAACCTTGTTGGGTTATATATTTGACAACGATCGCGTATGCTTCTTAAATTGAGGTGTAGTTTGAGCGTTATCAAAAATGGCGCCGTTGCCGGGGAATACGGTTTTTGATTAAGTCTAGTGTGTTTATTTGACTCTTAGTCATTCTGGGGTGTCTTGATGAAGTCTGAGTAATCAAGACACCCGCGTCGTGCCGCGACGTTAAATCAGGCGCTGTATGGGAGGCAACCCATAAATTGTTGTTGTAATATAGTCTAATTAATTCGTGGGGAAACCTATGAGTCACCACCGAGGGTTTTTGTTGCCGATTTCTTTTCCCTCCGGTGTGCTATCTAGTAGAACCGGCATGTTTAGGTTGTTGTTTTAAATTTTTTTTAAAATTTTTTTTTTTCTATAGCAAAGCATGCGATTTCTTAGCAAACGAAGCCCCTTTAAAAATTTTATGGTTTTGAGCTTATGTTGAAACGATTGACTGTCTGGATCCTTGAATGTCATTGTGTGAATATGATTAGAATGAGTATGCTTAAGCCGGGCGGTTGTTTGATAGTTGGTAGCGATATAGTTTCTTGGTGCTAAGAGTGTGTGAGATTAATTGTTATAAATTCTTACTCTGTGCATGCATCTAGAACTTGCCCGGTCTATTTTGTTAAGTTTGAAGTTGGTTGCTTAGGAAAGGATCGCAGGCCCTTTTTGATGCAGTCCACTTAGCCTATATGACCGTCCAAATACAAATAATCCCTTTTGATCCCTGTTTGAGCCGTAATTGACCTTATTCTTTCAAAAACCTGTCACCATTCCTGTTTAACTTTGAATCCCTATCTTGGCCCTGGTCCTTCCTTGGACATCGTGCACCTCAACGTAGGCAATCAGTCTAAGTTGAGGGTGGCTACTATAGAGGTAAACCATGTTTTGGCCCTGGTCCTACCAATGGACATTGTGCACCTTGACGTAGGCAATCAGCCTAAGTTGAGGGTGGCTACTACAGTGGTAAAGGAGAAGAAAAAGAGGATGGAGATGACTGTTGTTGAATAGAATGAAAATCCGGGTGTGCGCCTAAGAAAAGAAAAGAAAAATAAAGAAAGACGAAAAAGATCGAAAAAGAAACAAAAAGAATTGTCAATAAAGAGGCCGCACCTGTATCTAGAATCAAGGAAATAAAAAGGTAAATAAGGATGGATAAAGTGAAGTTATGTGGTGATAAGATGTAAATGGTTCCAAGGAGGGCTTAGTCACTAACCCCTAAATGCATCCTACCTGCACCCGAAGCCTCATTACAAGCAAATACAAGTCCTGTAGTGATCCTAAGTAGCTTTCTGAAGAACTGAAATAAAATAGTAAGGGCAAGCCTATGGTATCGCATGTGCATTGTTTGAAATCGTTTGTGAGTGTGAGCGCTTACCTAGTCCCAAAACTTGTGTGTGGGATTTCTTTGTGGTGAGGGCACCAAGATGTCTATATTGTCTATTGATTGTTAGGATAGCTACGCGTGTGTATGCATAATGTTCCATCATATCGGAATGACATGTTTGGATCCTTGCAAGTTAGTGTTTCATACATTCGTGTGTTACAAGGGAGCATGATTTAATTGAATAAGTTTGAATGAACATGAGTTGCTATAGACATGAGTTCGTGTTCTTAGTTGAGTCGTATTATTGTTTTATGTTATGTTGCTTGAGGACAAGCGAACGTTTTAAGTTGAGGGTGTTGATGTGACGCTAATTTACGCCACTTTCGACTCCTTTTTACTAAGAACAATCGTACGTTTTCAAGCAACCGTTGTTGTTTTTGATGTTTTTATGTTGTATTTGTAGGAAATGGAAGCAAACACGAGAACGGAAGAAAATACGCGAAAAACAACATTCTGCCTAAGAGTGACGGCCTGAGTGACGGCCCGTCACAAGGCTGACGGTCCGTCACTGGGACCGTCAACTTAAGGCAGCATCACTGCCTAGCAGTGACGGCCCAGGCGACGGTCCGTCACTGCCTTGACGGTCCGTCAAGCCTGACCGTCACGCTTAGGCAGTGGCGTGAGGCGGCGATCCGCGTTTTGGGGATTCCTAGCCCGTTTTGGATTTGGTTTCTTTGGCTCCTATAAATACCCTATGATAGGTTTATGTAATTAGAATTCACCCAATAGTTTTAGAATAGTTTTTAGTCATTTTTTGAGAGCAACAACACGTTTTCGGATTCTTGAATTCGTGTTCTTGAGTTCTTGGATTATTGAAGAGTATTTTCATCATATTGTAAGAATCTTCTTTCCTTTATAATGAATTACTTCTTTTCTTTTTCGAGCATGAGTAACTAAAACTCCCGCAACTAGGGTTGTGGGAGCCATGGCAAACGTAGCAATATAGATTCCGGGTAGCGTTGGGTTCGATTTATGTATTGTCACGTTGTTAATCATACATTATGTCACGTTTTCTAGTGGGTTGCAAACATTAGAACATGCCTAGGTTTAATTGGCTTGAGAAAGAGATTAAAACCGGGAAACTTGATTAACAACAAGGATTCGAGACTACCAACTCTCGTCTTAAAGATTAATGCCGTAACTGGATTAATCTACTTGATGTTAGGATTGAGAGCTAAAAAGCACATTTTTTTGAGATCGAGAGAAGATAAAAGGAAATTTGTTTATTTGGTCGAGAGACGTTTAGACGATACAATTGACGCAATCACATCGTGACACGCATATAGAAAGAACCCGGTTAAGCCTAGAATCGACGTTGTTACAACGCCATGGTAACCACGTCCCTACTTCGCATTCTCTCCTACTGATTATTTCCCCTACGTTTATTATTGTTTTGTTTACAATTTGATTACAAAACCCCCCCTTTTATTTACTGGAAACGATTGACGACTAGTCACATACTTCACTAAAGTCTTAATCATCACCATATTCTCTGTGGGATTCGACCCCAACCTTGTTGGGTTATATATTTGACAACGATCGCGTATGCTTCTTAAATTGAGGTGTAGTTTGAGCGTTATCAACTTGTCCTTATGGCACATATGTTTTCAAGCGTATGCCCTTTGGGCTTTGTAATGCGCCGACTACATTTCAGAGGTGTATGATGGATATTTTTTCTGACATGGTGGAAGATATTGTGGAAATATTCATGGATGACTTCTCAGTGTTTGGGAAGTCATTTGATACTTATCTGCGGAATCTACATAGGGTACTGGCATGGTGCGAAGAGACAAATCTGGTGCTTAATTGGGAGAAGTGTCTCTTTTTGGTCACGGAAGACATTGTCCTTGGCCATAAAGTGTCAAAGATGGGGCTCGAAGTAGACCGCGTGAAGATAGAGGTTATTGAGAAACTACCACCTCCAGTTTCTGTACGAGGGGTTCGTAGTTTTCTTGGACATGCAGGCTTCTACAGATACTTCATCAAAGACTTCTCTAAGATATCTAGGCCAATGTGCAAGTTTCTTGAGAAAGAGGTGAAGTATGAATTCAGTGATGACTGTGTCAAGGCGTTTGAAAATCTAAAGAAGCGCTTGATTGAAGCTCCTATATTGATTGCTTCGAATTGGGAGCTACCTTTCGATATTATGTGTGATGCTAGTGATGTTAGAGTTGGAACTGTCAGAGAGTCGACAAGGTATTTCATTCTATCTACTATGCGAGTAAGACACTGGAGTCAGCTCAGACGAACTACACAGTCACTGAGAAAGAGATGTTGGCGCTGGTATTTGCTTTTGATAAGTTTCGCTCCTATCTTGTGGGAACAAAAGTGATTGTATACACGGATCATGCTGCTATTCGGTACTTATTTAGCAAGAAGGATGTGAAGCCAAGACTTATTCGATGGATATTGTTGTTGCAGGAGTTCGACTTGGAGATAAGGGACCGAAAGGGCGCAGAGAACCAAGAGGCAGACCATTTGTCTAGACTTGAGGATTGTTCTCATGTGCCCAATGAAGGACATATCCAAAAAGAGTTTCCAGATGAACAACTCCTAGACCTGAGTATTGTTGAGCTTCCATGGTATGCTGATCTTGTCAATCTAGTGGTGAGTGGGGTGTATCCCCCGGAAGCCACTACTCAACAGAAGAAGAAGTTGTATCACGACTCTCGATTTTATCTATGGGATGAGCCTTATTTGTTCAAGCAAGGTCCGAATTAAATAATTAGAAGATGCATTCTGGAAAGTCAGGTGAGGGAGATCTTAGAGAGTTGTCATTCTTCCCCTTATGGGGGACATCATGGAGGAGAGCGCACCACACATAAAGTGTTACAGTCAGGCTTCTATTGGCCTACTATATTCAAAGATGCAACAGCTTTTGTCAAGAGTTGTGACCAATGCCAGAGGACTGGAGCTATATCAAGAAGGCATGAGATTCCTTTGCAGAATATCCTTGAGGTGGAGATTATTGATGTATGGGGAATTGACTTCATGGGGCCCTTCCCACCTTCCTTCGGCAATAAGTATATACTTGTTACGGTGGATTACATGTCAAAGTGGGCAGAAGCAGTCGCCCTTCCAACCAATGATGCAAAGGTAGTATTGAAGTTTGTCAAGAAGAACATATTCACAAGATTCGGTACTCCACGAGCTATAATCAGTGATGATGGGACGCATTTCATCAATAATTGGTTCAGAAAATTGTTAGCAAAGTATGGGGTGCATCACAAGGTAGCTACTGCATATCATCCCCAAACGAGCGGCCAGGTTGAGGTATCAAATCGGGAAGTGAAGCAGATTCTGGAGAACACCGTGAATGCACAGAGAAAGGACTGGGCTGAGAAGCTTGATGATGCACTATGGGCGTACAAAACTGCCTACAAAACACCCATTGGAGCTTCTCTGTATCGGCTTATATATGGTAAGGCTTGTCATCTGCCAGTCAAGTAGGAATACCAAGCCTATTGGTCTATAAAGAAGTTAATTTGGATGACAAACTGGTTGGGCGGAAGAGTCAAATGCAGCTTAACGAACTTGATGAGTTTAGGTTGCAGGCGTATGAGAATGCCAAGATTTACAAGGAGAAGACAAAGAGGTGGCATGACAAGCATATCCTTCCGCGCTCATTTGAACCTGGCCAACAGGTCCTCCTATTCAACTCAAGGATGAAGCTTTTCCCCGGAAAGCTTAAGTCTAAGTGGTCTAGACCATTTGAGGTAGTGCGGATGACTCTGCATGGTGCAGTTGAACTCAGAAAGAACGGCGACACAGTTACATTCTTGGTGAATGGTCAGAGGGTGAAACACTATTGGTCTGAGGATGTGGAGAGGGATAAAACCTCGATCACCCTGTCAGATGAGTGATCTTTGAGGTTGCGTCATGCCGTGCTGTTAAATCAGGCACTGTGTGGGAGGCAACCCACAAATGTATTGTAATAGTTAGAACAAAAATATCAAAAACAAAAAAATATGAGTCCTGCCATGACCAAAACTAAGGCGCTGGGTGGGAGGTAACCCACCATTTTTTCTGATAGTTTGTTGGTTTTGCAGGGAAAAAAAACCGTGTAACTGGTTTTAGCTGGTAGTTAGTTTAATTTGTGTTGATTTTTGTTTTTTTTCTTAGGTTGGGTTCCTCGACTTTTGGTTTTGGTTCTTTTCCTGAGGATAGTCCCATTGAACCGGGTAGATATTTTTAGGATAGATTTTTTGGATTCATCATAGTAGTAGTGACTTGTCCCGATGATGGGTGGATGACATCATCTTAAGGGAAAATTAGTCATAGGATTGTAGGATTAGAAGCCTGTCCTTTGGAACGTAGAAATCCCACTTGGAGCTTTAGCTAGACGTCATGGGTAGTTCATGTGAATTCAAGCAAGTGAGTGAGAACTTCACGAGAGACACATAGGCTCTTTAACTAGACTCAAAATAGGTAAAAAATGGGCTTAATTGTGTAAGTGCACTCAATATGTTTGTGTATGAGCATGCAAGTATGACAGTCCTATACATGTATCATGGTGCCATGTGTGTGTGAGTTTTTGTTTGGTTTCTTGCATAACATAGCATCTAGAACTTGCCCCGTGTGTGTGTAAATTGTACAAGCATGACTTTTATGGAATATGAGTAAGGCATTTTCTTGAACAACCCATTTTGTTTGTTTCTTTGATGATTGTTTGTGCCACCTTGACATTACCACTAGTGAAACACCCTTGAGCCTTAAAGCCTATTTCTTTGTTAAGACGCATAATGAGCCTATCCACTTTGTTGATACCCCATGAATTTGATCCTAATGAAACTCCCTAGTTCACTATGACTTATAAAAAGTGGGAAACAAAAGGAGAAGGGTAGATGAAAGTGAAGGTAAGTGTAGTAACTATCAAAGATGTAGAGCCCGATCAAAGTGTGTAACGTGCTTGTTGTTAGGTACCCAAAGAATTTGAAAACAAAATAAAAATGGCAAAAGAGAAAAGAAAAATGAATGGGGGTTATGATAGCAACAAGTACGCGTCATATCAAGGGCGAATAACGAAGAAGAAAAAGTGGTAGTACAAGAGAGCGTGAACATAGGAGAAACTTAAAAAGAAGGGTGAAGAAAAGAGTGAAAATGTAGTGTCATGTGCAATAGGGAAAAGAGTCACTTTGTACCTAAAAGTATCCTACCCTTCCCGAAGCCGTCATTACAACCAAATGAAAGTCCTTTTGAATTCATGAATGTGATTGCTTTGTTAAATTTACTATACACTAAGGGCAAGCCTATGACATGTTGTGATATGTCTGAAACATCTTTTAAGAGAGTGAGTGCTTAAATGTTTCATAATGCCCCCATAAGTGTGTGATTGAAAGCGGGGGCAATACTAAATTGTGAGGGCACACATGACATGTAAGTGTTATTACTTGCGTTGTTCACACATAGATATATTGGCCTGATGTTTTGATAAAGAGTCAGTTATAGAGGGTGTGTTGTTTCAAGTGAAAGGTCTTAGAGCAAAAATTGGTGTTTGAATATTTCTTGCTTAATGAACTACAATAGCATGATTAAAAGTGTTTAGTTGCACACAAGTGTGGATGGAAAGTTCCTTAGGTGTTTATGGTGAACCTTAGGATGGATGATAGTGAGTTGTTCGAGGACGAACAAAGGTTTAAGTGTGGGGTGGTGATGTTAGGCATATTTATATGCCCGTTTATCATATTTTACCCATGTTTACCTTATGTTTGAGAACATTACTTACTATATATTGTGTGTTTTGATTGAAATTGCTATATGTTGTACTAAGACACATGATTAGATACTTGCAGGGGAAATGACCATGGAAAGATGAAACGGAAGAGTAAAGCATGGAAGTAATGTAGAGGAGTGCTCGGGAGAAAACAAGGAGGTGAAAATAGGCCGGGGGTAGCCAGGTGAGCACCTGGCGCGGCACCCTAGGCCTCAAACAACCGCAACACACATTGGGCGCCTTCCAGGAGCGGTGCGCCAGCAGGCAAACAACTAAAGCCCAGTTCGAGCACATCTGTGGCACAGTGCGCCAATGTCCAAACTTCCGCAGGGCCATGCTGGTGCAACGGCGGCACAGCGCGCCAGGCGCTATCCTGACAGATTTTTTGACTTTTCTCTATTCTGATTTCAAGAAGGAAAAGTGGTTATTTCCCAAACCCTATAAATAGAACCTTGTACATTTTTTGAAGGGTTCCGTCATATTTTTGGAGAGCAAGAGGCAAGAATAGATTTCACCATTAGGTTTCTTTTCTTCTTCCTTTTCTTAGTCATAACTTTGGATGAAAACAATATTATCTTTGTTCTTCGTTGTAGTATGAGTGGCTAAGAACCCTTATTCTGGGGTTACGGCTACAAACGCATGACTATTTAGTATTGAATTTGGATTGATTGTTCATTTGCCACTGTTAGTTGTTCTTATATTCCTGTTTTAGTATTTTGATGCTTGGCCGCCATTAAGATAAATATATAACATTGTTGTGAACTCGAGAGAGGAATTAACAAGGTAGATTGAGGAATATAAGGAGCAAAACCTCTCTTTTGTAACGTAAAGGGTAGGTTAGCAACTAGGATAGAGATATACCTAGAACGCCTTGCTTGGTTCATACGGGAAGAAGTATAAATGCTTTTTAAAATAAAATGTCACATCCCCACTCAACGATGTAGTTGTGATGCTATTTTGAAGAGGCAACTAGAGGCTCGAGAGACCATAGTTGTAATATCAACCCCGAAATCAACAACTAGGCGAATGAACAAGTCAATTCAAGTGATTACTACTTAGGATTGCGAAATAAAGTTGTAACCATGGAATTCTCTCTAAACTTGAAATCAACACAATCATTATTTACTTGCATTTTATTCTGTCAATTTATTTTAATTATTCAATCATTGCAAAACCATACTCTTGTTACTTTCATACTTGTTTATTTTAGTTGTATACAAGTAAAGTGGAGCATTTGCTAAGTCATAAGTCTCTTGGGTACGATATACGGACAAACAGTTCCTATTACTTGGATGACCACGTACATTACTCATTATCGTGATCATGCATACATATTCATGTGTCATGAATCAAATATATGGTATGATGATCATGACAAAGTGATGAAAATTGATAAGAAATTGTTCCATGTATTGATATTATATATATGATATAGAGGGAAAATTTCAGATGCATTCTCAAACGAAAAATTTTCAAGCGGATATATGGACCTGAGGAGTCTCCCATCGGTCATGGCTCCCCGAATGTGTTACGCTCAAAACTTGGGGGGTGCAACTGACACCTAATATCAAAACTTAAGCCAAAGCTGACCCTGCTGAACTATTTGCCAATGGAGCATAACAACCACACACAATTAAGAAAACAAACAAGTATATCTCAACATAAAAATCATCACTCGGTCGGCAAGGCCCCTGTCAACAACTCTAGAAAGAAAACAACTACTCCCACAAGTTTATATAAAGCAATAAGTAGGTAGCACATAAATATTATTTGGACCGTCAAGGCCTCCATGATATCTAGGAAAGCATAAATGTTATGCAGGCCATCAAGGCCACTATGATATCTATATAAAAAACTGAAAACATGTATATAAAATGTAAAACTAGGCAAGTGAGTTGCTAAACTGCTAATAAGATAATAACAAGGCCCAATTGGCTGACAAGCTACAATTAATAAATATACAAGGCCAAAATGGCCACCATCTTTGCTATGCAACCCAACTGAGTAATCTGCAAACCTCTATGAATACAATACTTGGTGAGACAGGGCCCCAACCTACCCAACAACTATAAACAACAAAAAGGAAAACCTTTGAGACTCTGGCAGCCCCTGGAAGGAAAGTAGTCCACCAACCCACTGAAAGCTCGGCTATGCTACCCTACAGGTCTGTCTAGTCATCGTTCAAGACCTACAGCATGAATGCAATACCCCTAGGCAATGGGGCATCAGTAAAAAATAATGTACCAAACAAGTAAGGCAAACTAAAAACTGAAACTGAAGTGTAAGGACTGAACAAAAGGGTAGGAATAAAACAGAAGTACAATAACTTACCTTTCTGAAATAAGATACCATATAAAGCACATAGAAAACAATAACCATACCTGGTCCATATAAGCCCAGCAGGTACAAACAACATAGAATCGCCATAAGACCTAGTAGTCACAAACAGTCGCTAAATACCTATATTGACCCCTTACTTGGACCCTACTGATAATCAGATCTGAATTGTCTAAATGTATATGTGTCGTGAATCGGTACAACTCTAAGGCTTTGTGGTACCATGTATGTACTACCCTGTTGGTATAACCTACCCATCCCGTAGGTACAGTCTGCCCAGCCTGAAGGCATAGTAATGTAATGTAACTATTTCCCATGTAGGTACAGCCTGCCCATCTTGTAGGTACGGTCTGCCCAGCCCAAAGGCAGGGTAATTTAATATAACTGCTGGCCTATAGGTAGAGTCTGACCATCCCGTATGTCACGCCCTGAGCCTACCCCCTTGACATAACACGGGACCCAAGATCACAAGTGATCTCAAGATAACCCTCAGGCATTAGCATGACTTAAGGATAGAAAAAAATATAAGAACAGAAGCTTAACTAAAGTAATAAGCAATTCAAGCCACTATATAAATAAAAAACTAAGAGTGACAATCCAAATATAGCTGAACATCTGACTCTATGTCTTAAAGCCTCTACTACTGGCGAGTTGCTGGGACAAGCCCCCAGCTAACTCTAAATACTGAAATACTTAATACACAATCTAAATACTGAAATGAAACCAATCTCCAAGTCCTCAAAGGAGGAGGACTCACCAAGATGACTGGATGCGCTGCTGATCTACTAGCCACAGACTGGGGAGCGGGCTACAGAATCTACATCATAATAGGATACAGCACAAAGAAGTATGCGGTCAGTACTATGGAATGTACTGAATATATGATATATGCATAGGCAATGATAAGAATATACTTGAAAGCATGTTTAAAACTGAGATCATGCATAATTTCTGATAAAACATGCTTAAATTATCCTTGAAGCCGAAATCATGTGGTAATAGTAGAATCTGTAATGTAATGACTTAATCTAATATCATAAGCTAAAAACATAATCATAAATAGTAAGTCTAAAATCTGAAAGTAAAGAGTCAATATAGTTTTAAAGCATAAACTATTTCTGTGGGAGGTTCTCTAACCGACATAGACCATGTGAGCGACATGGAATCTGATGTATACGCCTCATTGAAAGGACCCAATATACCTTGCCAGGGTATAGAGGCATGACTGTGGCGTGATCACTAAATCTGATGCCCAACAGATAGGACTTAGAACTTATGGGGGCACGTAGTTCTGGGACTATGGGTACTCTCACCCTGTCCAACTCGGTGCTAATACTACTCCCAAAACATACATGTATAGCTCATATAATACATGGGGCATATCTGATGTCAAAACTGGTCATAACTAGTGACATATATGGTTTCAAACTTGTTCATAAAACATGGGGCATATCTGATTCAAAACTTGTTCATAACGTGTTCATACCACGAATCGTCATACTACTCACGAACCTTGGTTTTAGGAAAAATGGTTCATGAGCATTGATGGCTCATCGGGTGTCTTGTCTTGCATAGTACTTCATAACATGGAAAGAATTGCATACTTCATGACTTGTAAAATTTGCATGGCTCTAGTTCAATTTCATAAAATATATACTTTCATAGAACATAGGAACTAGGCATGCACATTCTTGAAAATCCATAAGGAACATGCTATCAAAATCCTATTTGCTTAAGTCAACTTTATGCATGTAGAAATTTCCATGGTTAAACTTCAATTCATGAAATTAGAGTTAACATGTAAAAACTCATGTAAAATCATGCAATTTAATAGTAATTTCATAATTAAATCATGAGAATATGATATTTGGCAAAACCCATAAGAATTAGAGAAGAACCCTGATTTGAAAATCATGAATTTTGAATTTTGAATTAGGGGTTTTGGGCACAAGGGTGAAAGAAACCCATTGTTTAATACCCACATACCTTGATTGAAGCTAACCCACTTGAATTTAAAAGACTTAGGAGACTTGAACTTGGAGCTTGAGACTTGGAGCTTGAAACTCTAACTTGAAGCTTGAGAAGATGGAACTCATTTTCTTCTTTTGGAAATTGATTGAAAGAATGAGAGAGAACTTAGGTCAAGTGGAAATAAAACCCCTCTAAAATAGGCTTAAAATGACTTAGTATAGGAGTTAAAAGAGTGGGAAATTACAAAAATGCCCCTGAGACTCAATTAAGAAAAAGCTGGAAAATGGTCGATTTCAGGGATCACGGGTCAGATCTACAGGTCATCGTTTGAACCACGACCCGTGGTTCTAACTCATGATTCCTGGCCAAGGCTTCAAGTCACAGAAGACAATCCATGACTCAACAGGACGGATCCGTGGAAAGGATGACGGGTCATCATTTGAACTAGTGGTTACTGAGGACCCAGCTGGTCACCGGTCTAACCATGAGTCAAGACTACGATTTGTCGTTTGAACGACAAGTCATAGAATTGAGTCGTCATTTTGGGGAAACATGAATTTTTCTGAACCAGGTTCCATGAGTCACAAGATGGACCCGTAATTCCAATCACGGACCATAGACTGGACTCATGGTTCCTGGACAAAAGTCAGCCCACAGGTCAGATTCCACGAGTGGATATTACGACCCATAGAATGAACTACGGTCCGTTAGAACCCGCTCGTGGTTCTTAGACCAGAGGCTAACCCTGTACACTTAAATCACGAATCCATTCCACAACTCGTGGTTTGAACCACGATCCATGGTTTGGACCCATCATCGTGGAAACATGGAAATTTTCTGAGTTTCAGACTTGGATAGCTGGTTCAATTTTTGAGGTGTTACAATATATCCCCCTTGGGATCATTCATCCTCGAATGAAGGCTAAACAAGGGAAAGCTAAAGAGAAAGCAGCCCAACCAATCAACCACACATAACTTCTGAAGAACCACATGAAAACTGAGATTGCAACTTAAAACATGACTGAATCAACTCCGAAAAATATGAATACATGCGAGGATTATGAGAGAGACTGTTGGAATGGAATCGGAGGGACATACTAAGGATGGAACTACTACCTGAATCTAAAACTGGGTCGGAAGGAAAAAGGATGAGGGTACTTGGCCTTCATGGATGCTTTTTCTTCCCAAGTAGCCCCTTCAACGGAGTTGTAAAAGCTGAGGTACTATCATGGTAACCGAATCTTGATTGAAATAAACACTGAGCTGGTTTTATGAGACATGTATGCATGCTGAAAATGTAAGAACAACCAATAGGACAGGAACTGGATATCCAACATGATAACTGGTCCGAGATGAGAGTAGAAACTCAGCTAAAACTCATAAAGAACAAACATACTCTAGAAATCGCAATTAACTAAAAGGGACATCCAACTGAGAGAAGTAGCTATACGGGAAAACTATTCTCTTTTAAATACCACTCCTACCATTTGCAACTAACAACTTCAACAGCGTGCATAAGGGTACTAAGGTCTGAGTCTAACTACTCGATTCCCCATGTTCAAACCTATCTCAACCAGATCTTTGGCTTCAAGAACGTCTTCTAAGGATAGTATCCCCTCCTATCACAACAACCAACTAACCTAGGGATTCCAACCAAAGGGTCACTAGCTGAGCAAAATAGGTATCCACATGAGTCCCATTATGATATTCAAGCTTATAACTATGGTCACCTTATGGTTTCGTAGCTTACCCTATTTAAAACCTCTCCCCCCATCATAACTAGCAATCACAAATTCAAGAACTTCTACAGAGGGACATACTAAACTTCCTTATCTAACTATTTCGCATGAATAACCCTTACCTCATAATTCACCCACACCTAGAAGTTAAGGTGGAACTACACTAACAAGGAAAAGGAATCTGCTACCTCCCAGCTAGGCTACTACAAGGCCTTCTCCCCTAACGCTTATAACAACATAACCCAAAATCATTGAAAGAAAAGAGCAGGAGCAGGAGCGTCACGAATGAAGGATTACAAATTGATATTGACTTACACTTAGCGTGATCAAGCCACTCAAGGTAAGACTTAGGGAATCAAGTGCAATAGGCATGAGTATTTCACATAGTGGGCACGTAAGGCATGAATGGTGGAGATCACCGCCCCTCGTCATCAAAGTAAAAGGTCAAGGGCTTTAGAGCAAGGAAATCATAAGCGCAACCCATTTCAAGATTCAGGTATGAGCATATACATGACGTAACATGATTTAGCATTAAGGCATGTCTGAGGACTGAACTGAGTAAATAGGACTGAGCGTACTGGGAGACATGAGTTCACATAGATACCAACCCTTAGGGCATAAAGCTGAAATTTATAGGATCACAGGATAAGAGTAGAGTCATTATCTGAAGCAATTACTTGTCATTCTAGAAGCTGGATATGAGCGTGAATCCGAAAAGGGTGCATAATTTTGAAATAGGACCATGGCGCTGACACACAAGGCAAGCAAAAGGTATCGTAATGGTAGAATTGTACTTAGGACGCTAGGATGGAAATAAGCTTCTGCCTTCCCTCTCTACGTTATTCTAACACCCAAAAGCATCACTACCTGAGCCTCTAAAATCTGACCGATTCTACATCCTACCATCTCCCCCTTAGATCCATGCTACCCTTCTAAGTCTATGCACCTCTCACCAACCTCTCAAAGGAACTATGATCATTTTACCCTAACAGAACATATACTACTCAAGAATCTAGCATGAATACCCACTTCCTTATATAGTCTAAGACTATCCTTCTCCTAAAAGTCTAGGCCTCAACCCTCATATCCCTATAGTTCTAGGTCAAGAAAACTCACAACTAAACAAGAATAGGGGCCTAGGGACTATGGACGCATACACGAAGGAAATCTAGTGAAGTACCTGATTCAACTTCAGGAGGAATACTCTGACCCGACTGGCTAGGCAATGAAAGGAATTGGTTTTGGAGCTGAACACCACAATTTCTCCACTTAGATGAGGAGCAATTCCTGATCCTATGGCCTAACTGACCATACCTAAAACACCCCTCCTTGCCCGCAAGACACTCACCTAGATGAAACTTACCGCATCTACTATAACGAGGGTACCTCAAGGTCTTTGGAGCCCTATTATGCCAGGACTGAGAATCGAGGGAAGGCGTGCTAACTGAAGATGGGGTTGGTCTGGATGACCTCTGCTGAGAAGGTGATTGGTTACATGTTTCGGTCTTCATGTTCTTCCTCTTCCTCTTCTTTAGTTTCTCTTTCTCATTCAACCGAGTTGTCATGGCTTGAGCCAACATACAGATGGCTTCACAAAATTCTACATTTGTAACCTCATGATCTAGAGTGGTCGAATTAGCATTCCTCGTGGGGTTTCTTCATGGAGACATTATTTGAAATGCGTAAGGAACAGAATAGAAGGGTAAGTAGAGTCAAACCCTATTGCCCGATATTGAACACAAAGAAGTGAAGTTTTTCCTAAAATACCTCATAGCCTCTCCCTCATAAGTGTGGCGCATTTCATATCCATGAAAGAGATTCGACTCGATGCGGCTTTCAGACAACCTAGGACTCTTGAACCTGGCTTTGATACCAAGTTTGTCATGCCCCGAGCCTACCCCCTGGACGTAACAAGGGACCCAAGATCACAAGTGATCTCAAGATAACCCTCTGGAATTAGCATGACTTAAAGATAGAACAAAATATAAGAACGGAAGCTTAACTAAAGTAATAAGCAATTCAAGCCACTATATAAATAAAAGTCTAAGAGTGACAATTCAAATACAGCTGAACATCTAACTTTATGTCTGAGAGTCTCTACTACTGGCGAGTTACTGGGATAAGCCCCCAACTAACTCTAAATACTGAAATACTTAATACGCAATCTAAATACTTAAATGAAACCAAACTCCAAGTCCTCAAAGGAGGAGGACTCACCAAGTAGACTGATGCGCTGCTGATCTATTAGCCATGGACCAGGGAGCGGGCTACAAAATATACATCATAATAGGATGCAACACAAAATAATATACAGTCAGTACTAAGGAATGTACTGAGTATGTGAGATATGCATAGGTGAAGAAAAGAATATACTTGAAACCGTGTTTAAAACTAAGATCATGCATAATTTCTGATAAAACATGCTTAAACTATCCTTGAAGCTGAAATCATGTGGTAATAGTAGAATCTGTAATGTAATGACTCAATGCAATATCATAAGCTAAAAACATAAATAAATAGTATGTCTGAAATCTGAAAGTAAAGAGTCAATACATTTTTAAAGCATAAACTGTTTCTGTGGGAGGTTCTCTAACTGACGTAGACCATGTGAGCTACATGGAATCTGATGTATATGCCTCATCAAAAGGACCCAATATACCTTGCCAGGGTATAGAGGCATGGCTGTGGCATGATCACTAAATCTGATGCCCAATAGAGGAGACTTAGAACCTATGGGGGCACGTAGTTTTGGGACTATAGGTACTCTCACCCTGTCCAACTCGGTGCTAATACTACTCCCAAAACATACATGTATAGATCATATAATACTTGGGGCATATCTGATGCCAAAACTGGTCATAACTAGTGACATATCTGATGTCAAACCTGTTCATAAAACATGGGGCATATCTGAAGCCAAACTTGTTCATAATGTGTTCATACCACGAATTGTCATACTAGTCACGAACCTTGGTTTTAGGAAAAATGGTTCATGAGCATTGATGGCTCATCGGGTGTCTTGTCTTGCATAGTACTTCATAACATGGAAAGACTTGCATACTTCATGACTTGTAAAATTTGCATGGCTCTAGTTCAATGTCATAAAACATATACTTTCATAGAACATAGGAACTAGGCATGCACATGCTTGAAAATCCATAAGGAACATGCAATCAAAATCCCATTTGCTTAAGTCAACTTTATGCATGTAGAAATTTCCATGGTTAAACTTCAATTCATGAAATAAGAGTTAACATGTAAAAACCCATGTAAAATCATTCAATTTAATAGTAATTCCATAATCAAATCATGAGAAGATCGTATTTGGCAAAACCCATAAGAATTAGATAAGAACCCTAATTTGAAATTCATGAATTCAAACTTTGAATTAGGGGTTTTGGGCACAAGGGTGAAAGAAACCCATTGTTGAATACCCACATACCTTGATTGAAGCTAACCCACTTGAATTGAAAAGACTTAGGAGACTTGAACTTGGAGCTTGAGACTTGAAGCTTGAAACCCTAACTTGAAGCTTGAGAAGATGGAACTCTTTTTCTTCTTTTGGAAGTTGATTGAAAGAATGAGAGAGAACTTAGGTCAAGTGGAAATAAAGACCCTCTAAAATAGGCTTAAAATGACTTAGTATAGGAGTTAAAAGAGTGGGAAATTAGAAAAATTCCCCTGAGACTCAATTAAGAAAAAGCTGGAAAATGGTCAATTTCAGGGATCACGGGTCAGATCTACAGGTCGTCATTTGAACCATGACCCATAGTTCCAACTCGTGATTCCTGTCCAAGGCTTCAAGTCACATAAGACAATCCAGGACTCGACAGGATGGATCCGTGGAAAGGATGACGGGTTGTCATTTGGACTCGTGGTTTCTGAGGACCCAACTGGTCACCGGTCTAACCATGAGTCAAGAGTACAGTTCATCGTTTGAATGACGAGTCGTAGAATTGAGTCATCATTTTAGGGAAACAAGAATTTCTCTAAATCAGGTTCTACGAGTCATAGGACGGACCCGTAATTCCAATCACAGACCATAGACTGGACTCGTGGTTCCTGAAAAACACTCAGCCCACAGGTCAGATTCCACGAGTGGATATTACGACTCATAGAATGAACTACGGTCCATAGAACCCGCTCGTGGTTCTCATACCAGAGGCTAACCAAACATACTTAAATCACAGATCCATTCCACAACTCGTGGTTCAAACCACGGTCTGTGGTTTGGACCCGTCATTCCTGGAAACATGGAAATTTTCTGAGTTTCAGACTTAGATAGCTGGTTCAATTTCTGAGGTGTTACACCATAGGTACGGTCTGCCCGGCCTAAAGGCACGGTAATAGTAACCAGAATATAGGCTTCAAAACCCTGTAGTATCAATGTCTGCTGAGGCCAAAACAAGCTCATAGGTGGCAGCAAGACGATAAAAACAACACAATAACATCATGTAATCACAGGTGACCTTAATACAATCATAAATTGCTTTTCTAGGCTGCTAGGTAAGGAATAGAGTGTTGCTGATAGTCGCTATATAATGATGTGGGGCAAGACTCAATACTATAAGGTCACTACTCGAATAACGATGTTACACATGCTATACAAGCTTTGGCCTTAAAGGTCATGCCAGAAAGTGAAAAGGAAGCCTTATGATACTTTTTAACTGAAGCCCCAAACGTGTTGCTATGAATCTTGGCAAACCAAATGTAAGGCAACAAATGTGACAATCAACAAGACTGCAGGACGAGTCATAACTAATCGATAAGGCATCAATGTCACACTCGCGACCAGCCAAGTCAAAATCATAAAATGAGGCTATGAACAATAATAAATAGAAGCTAAATCCAACAACAATATACTAACCACATCTCAAAGGAGCGACAAGCTCCCGAGGCACTATTTCAAGGCTTACTTCACGTTGTTCAATCCAATAAATATCCCCAATAGGAATCATACAAACTCCCCAATCCCTCTATCACCTTACCACCATCAGTACACCACAACAATAACAAAACATAATCAGATAAAGGGGTTGTCCAAAGCCACAATATCCAAAACACCACTCCGTGGCTCGGAAAGCTGTAAAAACGATACTAGAACATGTAATTATGAGGGAGGGTCATAGAGGAGAGATTTCCTTGAAAAAAATATTCAATATCCCAAGCTAAACAACCTGCTTCCTTGTAGGAACAAAAAAACATATCCATATTCAACAAGAAACTACTACAAGTTATCGACAACAACAACTTTTCAAAACTAGAAGCTTAAAATCTCGATTCAACGAGTAGATAAGTGTACGGGATCCTTACCTTACCCATACAACTCTATAGATACTTCCCAATACCAATAATCCCCTTGAAGTCTCGCTGTCCACACCCCAAAATAGGAGCACCACACAAAACACGGAGAAAACTACGTCAAGACGATGAGCTTAACGTGTAGAACAACATTTGTGAAGCCCTTAAGCTATACTTGGCAAACTTTAGGAAGTATTTTGGTCTAGGGAGAGCTTCATCCATTTATTAAGGCTTTTACAAAGCTATTTTAAGTGAAAAATGAATTTTCAAAGCTAAAATCTCAATATATATCCATTCCACCGACTTGGTCCCACCTTGACGTGCCTGCTTGTGCAGTCTTACGAAAATGTAAGTATCTCCCTATTCTGATGTCGTATGAACAAACGGTTTAATGCGTTGAAAATTAGACTCATAGAATTTCAATTTGGTATGTTTGGGGCCCACTAATTCATTATATATTGGGATAAAACTACCAAGAAATTTCACCCAAATTTTAAGAAAATTCCTTAAAGGAATTTACAATAACTTTTTCCAACTTTTATTTTGCAACTTGCTTGACTTTAAAACTTAACATACAACCATTTTGCACTTAAAATACCTCATAAACATACTCCCTAACACATTAAGCTCTTAGTCTTACTTTAAAAGTATGAGTTAGTCTAACGTTCGAACAAGCGGGGTGTTACATCCTTCCCCCTTTAGGGACATTAGTCCTTGAATGATGATCATGTGTGTGGAATCATAGGAAACAACACAAGAACTCATATATTACACAAGTAACGCACCTCATATACTCAAATACGGGTCTAATATATGTCTGGTCTGAATGTCATATAAAGAAGTGAGCAAGTGGGATATTTGGACTTCATGTCATCTTCACCTTCCCATATCATCTTCTTGATATTACAGTTCCTCCACAACACTTCTAGTGAAGCTATATCCTTATTCCACAATCTCCAAATCTGGCAGCCTACTATGGTCTTAGGGACTTCTTCATAAGATAGTTCCTCTGAAATCTGTATATCTGTTATCGATACTAATATGTTGGATCTCCAATATATTTCCTAACATAGAAACAAGAAAGGCTGGATGCAATGCCTCTAATTTTGGATGCAACTCTAGCTTATAAGCAACTCTCCCTACCCATTGCACAATACGGTAAGGTCTAATAAATTGAGGGCTCAACTTTCCCTTGCTACCAAATTGTATAACGCCTTTCATTGGTGAAACCTTCAAAAATTCCTAATCGTCAATGTTGAACTCCATGTCCCATCGCCTAACATCTGAATATGATTTCTAGTATCTTGGAGCTATCAACAACCGGTCTCTAATAAGCTTAACCTTTTCCATGGCCTACTGCATTATGTCAAGTTTAAGAAACCCTAACTCACGAACCTCAAACAAACCAAGAAGAGATCAATATTTTTGCCAATATAAAGCCTTGTACGGTGCCAAACCAATGCTCCAATAACTGCTATTATAATAGGAAAAATCAATAAGTGACAATTGATCATCCTAGTTCCTTCTGAAATCTAGCATACATGCTTGTAAATATCTTTAAGCGTCTAGATCGTATATTAAGCTTGGCCATGGATCTAATAATGAAAAGTTGAACGAACCTTAAACTGAGTCCTCAAACCCTTCTGGAAAGATCTTTAGAAATGTTGGAAAATGTGCCCTTCTATTTGAAATAACTGATACCTAGACACTACGAAGTCTGACTATCTCTCTAATGTATAACTCAGCATGATCTTTAGCTAAGAATGTGGCCATGACCTACAAGAAATGGGTCAATTTTATCAACTTATCAATAATCACCCAAAAAGAATCAAACTTTTATCGCCAACAAGGCAAACCTGTGACAAAATCCATATTTTTGACCACCCACTTCAATAATGGAATCGCTTTCTCCCGAATTAGCCCACTGGTCTTCTAATGTCTACCTTTACCTACTGATAATTTGGGTACTGTGCCACAAACTCAACTTTGTCCCTCTTTATTCTCGGCCACCAATAAATCTCCTTAATATCATAATATATTTTCATGAATCGTCGGTGAATAAAGTAACGAGAATGGTGCGCCCCTTTCATAATATGTTGTCTAATAACTGATCGCTGAATATGAGGTTTCCATCTCTTTATATATCAAAGGTTAATTACTCTTGGTATTAAGCCTTTCCACTAAGTTGCTCTTAAATTGGGATCATCATATTGTCGTGCCTTCTCCTCCCCAATTAGAGATGATATGGTTGTGTCCTGAACTGTGACCCCCGTATTATGAGAGTTTAATAATCTAACCCCCAAACTAACTAGCTGATGGAGCTCTCGATCTATCTCCTATTTCTAAACTCCCAAATATGATAGACTGCCCATAGATTTACGACTGATGGCATTTGCTACCACATTGGCTTATCATGTATGATATATGATATCCACATCATAGTCTTTTAGCAATTCAAGCCACCAGAGCTGTCGCAAGTTCAACTCTTTTTGTCTAATAATATATTGGAGGCTATTAATATCTATATAAATATCAACATGAACTCCATACAAGTAATGCCTCCAAATCTTTAGGGAATGAATAGCTGCAGCAAACTCTAGATCATGGGTCGGGTAATTCTTCTCATTCTTCTTTAACTATTTAAAAGCATAAGCAATTATCTTTTCGTGTTGCATCAAGACATAAACCAACCTAACACTTGAAGCATCACAATACATTGTGTAGCCCTTTGGACCTTCTGGTGAGTTCAGAACAGGTGCTGAAGTCAATCTATCTTTCAACTCTTGAAAACTCTGCTCGTAGGCTGCAGTCCACAGAAACCTAGTTGCTTTTTGAGTCAGCTTTGGCAAGGGTGCTGAAAGTGAAGAAAATCCTTTCACAAACCTTTTGTAATACCCTGTTATCCCCAGAAAACTATAAACTTTTATTAGGGTTGTGGGTCTAGGACACGTCTTTACGGCCTCAATCTTTTGTAAGTCAACCTGAATACCAACATCTGAAATAATAAGTCCCAAAACGCCATATAATGCAACCAGAACTCAGACTTTGGGAGCTTAGCATACAACCTCTAATCTTAGAGTATCTGAAGCACTGCTCAGATGTGGTCTCTTTGCTCGGTGTCTAAACAAGATATACCAGAATTCAATAAGCGCAATGACAACAAGCCTAAGAATGGCCTGAAGATACTATTCATCGAGTCCATAAATACTATTGGGGCATTCATCAACTCGAAAGACATCACAAGAAACTCAAAATGGCCATATCTGAGCATGAAGGTTGTCTTTGGAATATCACTCTCTTGAACACATATATAGTGGTACCCTAAATGTAAATCAATCATTGAAAAGCATCGGGCATCATGTAGTTGGTAAGAAAAAATTACCCATCAATCCTTGGTAGTGGATATTTGTTCTTTATAGTCGCCTTATTTAGTTTTCGATAATCTATACATTTTTGTACTGAGTCAACCTTTTTCCACATAAATAACACTGGTGCACCCTATAGTGACGCACTAGGCCCGATGAAGCCCTTATCTAATAAATCTTTTGGTAGTTCCTTCAATTCATTAAATTCTTTTGGTAACATTCAATATGAGAGAATTGATATCGTCTAGACATCTGGTAATGTATCAGTAGAAAAAACAATCTCCCAGTCTAGGGGAATACTAGGAAGCTTGTATGGAAATGAATCTGGAAACTCATTAACTACTAGAATTAACTGAATAGTTGATTGGTTAGCATCAATATCTTAAACTCAGACAGTATGGTAAATGCAACATCTGGCGATCATTTTCCTTGCCTGATGATAGGAAATCGACTTGCCTTTTGTCATCGCCGCATTACCCTTCAACTCTTGAGCTACTTCCCATGGAAAGTGGAATCTAACAATTTTTTCCCGGCAATCGACATTAGCATAACAAGATGCCAGCCAATCCATGCCCATAATAATATCAAAGTCCAACATCTCTAACTTTATCAGGTCTACAAAGGTTTGATGACCAACTATCTCTCTTACAACCTTGATAAATCCTCCTGGCGATAATAGAGTTGCCAACTGAGTAGATACATCAAAGGCCGCTGCAATTACTCTGGTACTATACACAACCTCTCAGAAATTAATGGGGTGTCATACGATACTGTGGAGCCTAGATCTATCAAAACATAAACACAGTGGGAGCAATCACTAAATATACATGTCACAACATCTGGCGATGACTATGATTCCTAATGACTTGTAGTGCATATGCACAATTCTGGACATTTCCAGAACTAAATGCTCCTTCTTGGCATCGACTTCTAACTGATAAAATCTGGGAACCACGCTCTACATGATATACTGAGGAAGATAATGTTGTTGCTAATTTGTTTGTCTTTACTGAACCTTGTTGGTCCCTAAATGGACAATATTTTGTATATGACCATCTTGGCCACAAAAATAGCATGTTTTGGAGCCCTGATGGAATCTCCTGGCATGTGTTTATTGTATGTATCACAATGTGGCACAACTGATCAAAACTGCTTTGGGACCCTTTATTGTTGTGAGCCTGATGCTTGTGAGCTATCACCCAAACTTGACAACCCTCAGTAATCAAACATCATTTCCTAGGACATCCGTTGTGGGGGTGTAGGTGGTCTGCCTAAATCCCGACGTCTAGAGCGACCTTGGGCCTCTTTTTAAAACCCATGGGCCTAGCCCTCTTATGCTGCCCTCTCTCGACTTTCTCAATCGTATACTGCTGATTTCAAAGAACCTCTATGTCCTGTGCAGCAACGTGAATCCATGAGATATACATATCATCAACATGTGTTGTTTGAGTGCAAGCCCAATAACAATCGTATATCGGAGAGCTCAACCTTTATGACTCAGCTTTATTGTACGATTTGTGCAAGAAAAAGGGTAACTTTCCTAAACAATGTATGTACCTTCCTGCTTATAAAATATGGTGCACAACACACTTATAAATAAGACTTTACTAGACATGGCTTGCAGATTTCCTAGGATATGACATTGCTCTAATACCAAGTTTGTCACGCCACAAACTTGGGAGGCGCAACTGACACCTAATGCTAAAACTTAGCCAAAGCCAACCCTGTTGAACTATTTGTCAATGGTGCATAGTAGCCACACACAATCAAGAAAATAAATAAGTATATCTCGGCTTAAAAATCAGCCCTCGATCGGCAAGGCCCCTGTCAATAGCTCTAGAAAGAAAACAACTACTCCCAACAGTTTATATAAATCAATAAGCAGGTAGCACATAAATCCTGTTTGAACCGTCAAGGCCGTCATGATATTTAAGAAAGCATAAATGCTATGTAGGCTATCAAGGCCACCATGATCTCTATATAAAAACTGAAAACATGTATATAAAATGTAAACTAGACAAGTGAGCCGCTAAACTGCCAATAAAACAACAACAAGGCCCAATTGGCTAACGAGCTACAACTAATAAACATACAAGGCCAAGATGGCCACCATCGTAGCGATGCAACCCAACTGACTAGTCTGCAATCCTCTATGAATACAATACTTAGTGGGATAGGGCCCCAACCTACCCAATAACTATGAACAACAAAAAGTCAAACCTTTGAGACTCTGGCAGATCCCTGGAAGGAATGGAGTCCACCAACCCGCTGAAAGCTCGATCATGCTACCCGGCAGGTTTGTCTTGTGATTGCTTAGGACCTGCAGGCATGAATGCAGCTCCCCCTAGCAATGGGGCGTCAGTACAAAATAATGTATCAAGCATGTACGACAAACTGAAAATTGAAACTGAAGTGAAAGGACTGGACAAAAGGGAAGGAGTAAAACAGAAGTACAATAACTTACCTTCCTTCATTAAGATACCATCTAAAGCACATTGCAAACAATAACCTTACCTGGCCCCCAGAAGCCTGGCAGGTACAAACAGCATACAATTATCATAAGTCCTAGTAGGTACAAACAGTCGTTAAATACCTATACTGACCCCTTACCTGGAACCCAGTTATAATATGATCTGAACTGTTTAAATGTATATGTGTCGTGAACCAGTACAACTATGAGGCTCTGTGGTACCATGTATGTGCTGCCCCATAGGTACAACATATCCACCCCATAGGTACGGTCTGCCCAGACTGAAGGCACGGTAATGTAATATAATTGTTGCACCATAGGTACAGCCTGCCCATCCTATAGGTACGGTCTTCCTGTCTTGAAGGAACGGTAATATAATATAATTGTTTCCTCGTAGGTACAGCCTGCCCAACTGGTAGGTATGGTTTGCCCGGCCCGAAGGCATGGAAATAGTAACCAGAATATAGACTTCAAAACCCTGCAGTGTCAGTATTTGCTGAGGCCAAAACAAGCTCATAGGCGGCAACAAGATGATAAAAATAATACAATAACATCATGTAATCACAGGTGACCTCAATACAATCATAACATGCTTTTCTAAGATACTAGGTAAGGAATAGAGTGTTGTTGATAGTCGCTATATCATGCTGTGGGGAAAAACTCAATACTATACGGCCACTAGTCAAACAACAATGTTACACATGCTATACAAGCTTTAGCCTTAAAGATCATGCCAGAAAGTTAAAAGGAAGCCTTAACATACCTTTTAATCGAAGCCCCAAAGGTGTTACTATGAGTCTTGGCCAACCAAATGTAAGGCAACAAATGTGAGAATCAACAAGACTGCAAGACGAGCCATAACCAATCGATAAGGTATCAATGTCACACTCTCGATCAACCAAGTCCAAATCATAAAATGAGGCTACTAACAATAATAAATAGCAACTAAATTCAATAACAACATGCTAACCACATCTCGAAGGAGCGACAAGCTCCCGAGGCACTATTTCAAGGTTTACTTCATATTGTTCAATCCAATAACTATCGTATATGACCCCAATAAGAATCGCACAAACTCCCCAATCCCTTCAGCACCTTTCCACTATCATTACACCACAACAATAACCAATCATAATAAGATAAAGGGGTTATCCAAATCCACAATATCTAAAATACCACTTCGTGGCTCAGAAAGCTGTAAAAATAATACTAGAACGTGTAATTATGAAGGAGGATCATAGAGAAAAAATTTACTTGACAAAAATATTCAATATCCCAAGCTAAACAACCTGCCTCCTTGCAGGAACAACAAACAGATCCATATTCAACAAGAAACTACTACAAGTTATCGACAATAACAACTTTTCAAAACTAGAAGCTTAAAATCTCGATTCAACAAGTAGATACGTGTACGGGATCCTTACCTTATCAATACAACTTCATAACTACTACCCAATATCAGAAATTCCCTGAAATTCTTTCTGTCCACACCCCAAAATAGAAGCACCACACAAAACACGGAGAAAACTACGTCAAGACGATGAGCTTAACGTGTAGAACAATTTTTGTGAAACCCTTAAGCTCTACTTGGCAAACTTTAGGGAGTATTTTGATCTAGGGATGGCTTCAGCCATTTTTAAGGCTTGGACAAAGTTATTTTGAGAGAAAAATAAATTTTCAAAGCTGAAATCTCAATATATATCCATTCCACCGACTTGGTCCCATCTTGACGTGCCTGCTTGTGTAGTCTTACAAAAATATAAATATCTCTCTATTCTGAAGTCGTATGAACAAACGGTTTAATGTGTTGCAAACTAGACTCGTAAACCTTCAATTTTATATATCGGAGGACCACTAATTCATTATAGATTGAGAGAAAACCACCAAGACATTGCACCTAAATTTTAAGAGAAATCCTTAAAGGAATTTACAATAACTTTTTTTGAATTTTATTTTGCAACTTGCTTGACTTCAAAACTTAACATACAACTATTGTGCACTTAAAATAACTCATAAATGTACTCCCTAACACATTGAGATATTAGTCTTACCATAAAAGTATGAGTTAGTCTAACATTCGAACAAGCAGGGTGTTATAGAATGCCACCGGTGGAAGCAAGTGTATTATGATAGGATCATTTGGTCATTGCCTTGCAAATTCCTTATCTTCCTTACTTAATATAGTTTATTTACTTATCAGATGATTATAGTTAGCTGTCTTCTCTCCGTTTTTTCTAAAGTAAAGGATTCAAGGTACATGACTTAGTAGGATATGTTTCATACTTTTTATGATATAAATGTCTAACTCTTTGTTGGTTGGCCTATGATACATTCTAAGTACTCGTGTTCTCGTATTCATCCTACACTTGCTTCATTTTTTTATACAATTCCTAGCATTAGCAGGCCCTGTTAATTGTGTTGTCTGAGGTTGTGACTTTCGAGCTAGCTATGGTGAGCTACTTGGTGCTTAGGGTGATGTCGAGATTCCTCTATCTTTATTTATCATATCTTTATTATTTTAGGCACTTTTGTAGATGGAAAGAGTTCTCTTAAGTCTTTAGAAGCTCATGTACTGGTGACACTGGATCTTGGTGTAATCTTATCCTTCCACACTTCTACTACATATTTATGAAAACTTGACTTCAATACTTTATTTTCGCTATTTTCATTACTTTCGCTTATTGATTTGGGTGATTGGTTGGATTACCTAGCAGTGGATTAATATAGGTGTCATTATGACCTTAGATTTTGGATTGTGACAGTTTCTACTAATTCCAAAGTTCGTTCTTTTCTTTAAATATAGCAATATTTCCATGTTGAATTAATGTTCCTTTATTTACGTGTTAATCCCATAAACCCAATTCCTCAAGGAATCCTTCTTGCATATGAAATCTAATTTGCACCGTCTCATAAGCAATCATCTCCAGTAGTTCACAAAGGACCTTTTTCTTTCACTGTGTGCGTGGAACTTTTGCAACCCAGTTCCTCCAAAAGATATGCTAAGAACATGGTTCTTCTTTAGTTGTTTGTGAGTTATAAACACTACTAGTTTCTTATTGAGACCTGCTAAGAACCAGTTATAAGCACTACTAGTTTTTTATTGAGACCTGCTAAGAACCTGATTCTTCTATAGATGTTTGTCAATCATCAAAATTAATTTCAACTTAGCTCAATAACATTCATTTTTTTTCACTTTAACGGCCTTGCACCAAAACACATGATAAGTATATGAGTATAAAAACAAAAACATCAAAATATGCCAACTATTACCGAGATACATAAATAAGTACATCTGGCATTAATTTGTTACTCAAATTTTGTTCTCTCTCGACAAATAAAAGAGAAGCAACTAAAAATTGAACTTAGTTTCTGTTTCTAACGTGCTCAAGAAAAAAAAGAAATTCATGTTGAAGCCCATGCCGTTTTGAGTTTGTACTTCTAAGCCAAACATGCATGATCGATCACCTTCCTCCAGATATTGGTAATATATGGCTCATTATACTATCAACATGGATACTGTGTTCACTATATTTGTATCCAAATTCCAACGGCTCAGTGCCATGTAGTAAGGACTCTATCTCCTCTGAATGTTGATCATTTTGAGCCCACGAGTGCTTCAATCTCGATCCAGCTTCCAATTCTGCTGCAACATCCTTCATTGTAGGTCTATCATCCCATTTTACATTTAAGCACCTCTGTGCAAGCATAGCAACATTTTTCAGTTGCCCTGCATTTCTCTCATCACAGACTATATTATCGTCTAGAATATCGAACAAATGACCCTTCTCCACCGAAGATATGAAATATTGAGCTAGACATCTCTCTTCTTCTGGTCTTTCAAAACATAGAGCTTTTCTACCGGTTAGGAGCTCCACTAGCACTACTCCGAAACTGTATACATCACTTTTTCCAGTGAGTTGATTTGTTTGCAAGTATTCAGGATCTAGATATCCGAGAGTTCCTTGAACCATTGTAGATAACTCTGTTTGATCAGAAGGAACCAACCTGGATGCTCCGAAATCGGACACTTTGGCTGTGTAGCTTTCCTCTACAAGAATATTGACAGACTTGATATCTCTATGGATGATAGGAGGGTAAGCTGCTGAGTGCAAGTAGGAAAGTACTCCAGCAGTTTCTTCAGCAACTCTTAGACGAATGTCCAAAGAAAGATTAGAGGCCTTTACTTTATCATGTAATTGTTCAGAAAGTGTTCCATTGCTGACAAATTCATACACCAATAGTGAACTTCATCTCAAGGCAACAACCTAAGAGCTTAACAACATTTCTGTGGTTGATTTGGGAAAGGACAATGACTTCATTTATGAATTGATCAATCTGATTGTGATCAATTACCTTAGACTTCTTGATGGCAACCATCTGATTGTCTTTCAGATATCCTTTGTACACAGTTCCATAACCTCCTTGACCAACAACTCTATTTTTGTCAAAGTCATTAGTTGCCCTTTCTAGCTCTTCTGCTGTAAAAATCTTCATTGTATTAGTATTACTTGATCCTCCTGCCCCTTTGAGTCGTTGTAGTAGAACTAATCCACCATTTTCTTGAAAAAACTTCTTCTTCATCATTAACATCTTTCTCCTTTGAAATTCAGTGTATGACCAACCAAAAACTATAATAACCAGAAAAGCAACCCCTGCTGTAACACCTGTAATATATGATATAACTTAGAATAAAAATATATAAGCATATACATGTGTGTATGGATTCAACATGAAGGAACTCTTTCTCAGGATCAGACATTTTAGGATGATGTATGTATTTCGTGAAAAGAAAATTGTTACCCATTTCAAAAACCTATGATATGCAAGCGAAAGAGGAGCTTTCTATCCTGTCACAATTTAAGTGACACCGTTTGAGCTGACACAATTTAATAAAAAAGGGAAGACTCTTGAAATTTGTGGTCTAAAACACTCTTTGACCATTTGTGTGGCTATAAACATTTTACTAACGGTAAAAGAGAAATTTAAAAGTTAAATTATTTCTAATTATAGAAAGTTGAACATTCTTTTTGTGACGGACTAAGAAGAAAAGTGTTTTACATAAATTAGGACAAAGGAATATACTAGTGAGTGAATAAAACACCTAGCGAAGTCGTTAGTTTAGTTGACTTGTCTGATTGATTACATTACGTAGTAGTTTTATTAAAAGTTGAAAAATAAGTTGCAAATAAACCAAGTCGACATGAAACTTAGATTGAAATAGAAAATTATCAGCTAAATTTGAAACACAAGCAAAGTACTCTTACTATACTACTACTTAAGTGAATTCCAACTTATGCTAACCTGCTTGAATTACAAGAAAAAAGTAATATTTGTGAGAGAAGAATGACGAATCCGTCATAGATTTGAGCATCAGTAGACATAAAACCGTCACAAATTCTTTTACCAATATTGACGAATTCCATCATAAAACCGTCACAAATCTGTCATAGATATTCTCATCACATATCTGTGATTTTCTTTTTCTGTTTAATTAGTTGTGGCAAGAAATATAATCAAACAATTAGTAGTAGTATTTGACGGACTTCTCCAACAAGTATGGATTACAAATGAACGTCTTGCCTGCAGAATTTTCAAAGAAGTCAAGAAAGGTACCTATAACAAGATAAATATTATGTTTTTTTCCCAGAGGATTGTCACGATTGCATTCAATACCGTTACCACTGAAATCTGGAGGGCACGTGCATGTATAACTCCCTTCTGTATTCTTGCAATTGGCATCTTTGGCACACTTATAATCTGGTTTCCGCTCTATACATTCATCGATATCTGCAGACTCGTAGAGCACAAAAGTATGATTACTCATTTTCAAAAAAAAATTGATTTCTTTTCAAAAGTCAGCTGCACTAATAAAAAGAAGTACATGGTGGTGGTGGGGTGGGGTGGGGGGGCTAATTTTGAGTTTATAATTAAGATATTATAATAAGTTCAAAAATTAAACTAATATAAAGAAAACGAATTTTGATGGAATCTCATTTATTTTTAAAAGATTTAACTCCTGCAAATTTATTGTAGGAAGGTCACAACAAACATGTAGAAATAGTCCACACCTTCCCACGACAAGAGGAATAAACCCATATTAGATTTAATTAGGAGATTAACAAATACGTTTAGAGGGGAGAACCATGAGAGGGGATCAAATATATGGATCCCCTCCATTCCTAACAAGTTCTTTAACTATGGTTAAGAGGCTTGTTAAAGTAATTTAATCTATACCTTTGAATTATAAATAGGACAAGTGTCACTCATCTAAATATGTATTTGAGGAAATGGAGTGGAGCCAAATCCCTAATATATCCTCTCTGTCCCAATTTAAGTGTCTTACTTTCCTTTTTGGTATGTCCTAAAAAGAGTGTCTCCTTCTATATTTAATAAATTTTTCAATTCTAACATAAATTCTACATGACAAATTTAAGACCATGAGATTTAAATGACTACACATATTATTATTTAAGACTATGATACTTAAAAGTTTCCGTACGTTTCTTAAACTCAGTCAAACAAAAACACTTAAATTGGGACAGAGGTAGAACATACCTTGGCAACCATCTTTCAGGTATGGATTCCCATCATATCCTTGCATGCAGGAACATCGATATCCATTTGAATTATCATGACAATAACTGTTGGTACTCTTACATGCATATGCAGTCGAGTTTCTCTTAGCTATTTAACATGTTTCGTTACCAATTGCCCAATCTAGCACAAGGGGAAGTTTCTCCGTGTTCTGCAGATTGCTGAGGTAATTCTTAAAAAAGCTAAAGCTAGCTTCTTTGACCACAAAAGCATAGCTGCAACTAGGGTTATTTGTCAATTTTGTATGATTATAATAGCTTCTTAGTGTTATGGTGGCATTAAATGCTCCCTTAGGAAAGAATGTCTCGCAACAACCGACCCCAGAACATGTGTTAGTATCACCCTTTACAGCATCATCAATACTATTGCACATGGACATGCATCCTGTTATGTAGGAATCAATTATTTTAGGATTATACTTCCGATAATAACCCTGAACAATGGCATATGTGTCACAGCCAACTGCGATGAACTTATTCGCGGTGTAGTTCACACTAAACAATGGTGCTAATCTTATAGTTGAGCTGTTTCTTTCCGTGCTTAGCCCAGCACTATAACAATCTCTGGATATGAATTTTAAGACGTTAACCTGCCCAGCAAGAGATATGCTTGTGATTTCAAAACTGGTGTTATTGAAAAAAAGCTGGGGAGGTTGAAAAGAGTAATTGCAAGTGACAAGGAACTGATGGTATAAAGTGCAATCTTTGGTAACCCCAAACGGGAAAGGGATGTTGATATTGCCACAACTTTCATTGCAGTTAGGTTTGGCTATGAGATGGTCTCTTGGTAGCACAGCATCACCGAAAGATAGTGAAAAGAAAATTAGTGCTATCAAAACAACCATGATCACATAATTAGGAGCCATGTTAAAGGAGACTAGGGATGTACGTGTTATGTGTATGTTGTGATTTTTGATACTTAAATTCACCGGTCCATTAATGATCCTTTTATAGGTACGTATAAGTTTGGAAGAAAAAATTTCATTGGAATAGAGGGTCACCTATGTTAGAATTTTAATGTGGACTAAGTCAAGGCTACTTTATGTAGCCAATTATATGTCAAGAATCTTTTAGTACATAAATTTCTTTCCAGAAAATAATGTCAATGGCTACTTTTCCGTTTGAAGGAAGGTCAGAATGAGCAAGTGCAGTCATTGTCATGCTTTGTATTTGTTCGAATATTATACAGGGTTTAACCAAGCAAAAAAGATCAGAGAGTATTAGGAGAGAAATTGGCTGAAAACTTAATGGATTAGACCTCATTTTCATTGAAATTATTAATGAGAAGTTTAAAGTGGGTTGGGGTACCCGCACAGGGTGGCCGAGTTGGTTCCGGTAAGGAAGACCCGAGATCAATTCTCCTCACTAATAGCCTTCTCAGTTAGAGCCTGTTGTACTGGATTATCCTGGTGCAGTTTACATTTTGTCTGTGATTTATAACTTGGGTAACTTACATAGATATGTTATATTAAAAAAATATTTATCATCTATAGTAATAATATTTTTTTCCACTAAACTTATAATACATTTATAGTACAGTTTTAAACATATTGCAGAGAATAATTTATAAAATTTATAAAATACAAGTTTTATTCATGGATAATATAATTATCACACACTTTAATACACTTATAATATATTGTATCAATTTAATACCAAACAAGCATAATAAATTTTAAAACACTTATAATACATCTATATTGCAGTATAATTCATTTTTGATACATAGTGCAGATTTATTATGGTATTGCTATAGATGGTAATAAATAAAAAGTATCGTTAAAAACAATAATTATTTGATAAAAAATACTCACCCAAATATTTTTTTATTGTGAGTTATTGTACAAGAGTGGATTTACCCAGTGGGCTCCAGAAGGACTGTCGGTTTCCCTGGGTTACCCAAAAAAAAGTGGGTCAAGGTCATATTTTAAATTTAAGGAAGATATGGTTATTTCTCAAATTATGTAAAAGCCTAAAACTCAATACCCTCAGTCCCTCCTAGCGATCTGTAGTGGCATCAGCAGCGAGGCAATCTAGCAGAGAAATCGCAGACGAAAGTTTCATGGGAGCATGGCCGTATTGAAAACTTTGGTTTTCGATTTTTAATAATATTCATACTAAATTAATTTGATATGGTACAGTATTTTAAAGTTTGCTTTTGATATTTTTCGATCAAGTAAATCTGTAATCATACTTCGTTCGACTTTGACTTATATATACTTATATAGTAGAGAATTATAGCTTGAGCTTTTTAAGGACACGTGATAATAAGAGATGTGATAACATGCCGTTCAAAAGGGAAATCATGTACAGGAGAAGTTTGAGTATCCCAAGTCATGAGTTGCAAATGCTTGGACATTTGGCCATTCAGGAAATTTCTTTTACTCATGCATTTATTATTGTGTGCACTGAGGACAGTGCACAGTTCCCAATGTGGGCTTAGAAAATTGCTTGAATGCTTTCTATACTATTTTATTAGCTAGGTTGTGATAACACAGGTAGTTCTAAAGGGAAATCAGTGTCATCACCTAGTGCTTTGAAACTTTATTGTATTTGACATATCTCTCATGTGAAATTATTGTCTTTTAAACCCAAGTTGATTGATGACCTACTCATAAAAGCTGACTTTTTAAATAAATATTCGGATATATAACTTCGAATTTGATTTTGTTATAAGGTAATTATTTTGGTAAGTTAAATCTTGTTTAATTCTCACGTCCAATTCAGTGTAGTTCATATCTCTTGTCTAATCATAAATACCTGCAGAGATTGTTGTGTTGCTAATTAGATGAAGTAATATTACTTGCTTTTGTAATACTACTGATGATTTGGTGAACTTTATTGTAATTACTAGTCACAAAATGATCCTTCTATAGATAATAGTTGAAAGATCTTTTCATTTGCATAGGAAAGGAACTTGTAGGATTGACGAGATACCCTGTAATCTCAACTTGCTGAGCAATTTTAATTCTTAATTTATTTTGTACTTTAAGCACAATCACTTGGTCAATCATCAATTAACTTCCTTATTGATCGACCATAAATCATTCTTGATTTATTATCCATCAATGGTCGCTTAATAAACTTTCTTCTTAATTAGTTGATTATCAACCATTGGTGGCACAACCAATATTATAGCATAATAATGTTCATAAAATAATTGTATGTCAGGAGTTTCTCTCACCGGAGAACGCAACCACTGTGTTATTATTTTTCAGATCTGTCCAGATCCGGTTTGCCATTGTCCGATGTTGCCATGGGGTCCCTGCTTTGGCGCTCGTCGTCGTTGAAGTGGCGTCTCCCGATTTCTTCATTCTATTTTTACTTTAGTATAATTTAATCTCTTTAATTTTACAATTTTTGACTTACGTTCATGTTCTCCTTCTTCGGCGACTTCTTCAACCCAAGATCTGAGCGGATCTGCTCAGACCCAAAGGTCAGCGCCACCGTCGTCAGCTGCCGCCGACGTCTGCCGCCGAGCGCTGGTCTCACTCGCCTGCCGCCAGCGCCTGCTCCGACGAACGGCGCCGCAACTTCCGGTCAGAAGCGCCGCCAACTCTTTTTCTTTTCTTTTCTTTTCTTTTCTTTGTTTTGTTCTCTCTTCTTCTTGCAGGAATATTTCCAACCACAGACCCAGCGTGCAATAAGATTTCGGCGACCAACAAGATTCCGGCGACCAATTTCGTCACCTCATTTTGCCGGAATCTGTCACATCAAGCAAGTCAGCGCCTCTTCTTCTCAAGATCTATCCCGGTGCTCTCTTCACCTTTATCTCTATTTGTCCTAGTCTTTTTACTTCTCCGGTCTCTTTGCAACCAGTTTCAATTTTGAGAAGTTGTTAGTCGTCTGTTGGAGTTCTGAGATTGTTTGCTATTTGTTGTGATATATTGTGCCTTTTTCCCTTCTTGTTTGTTTTTGGATTGTGTAGCAGCAGTCTGGTCCTTTTCCCTGTGTAGTTTTCCTTTACTTAGTGGCTTTGTTGGTTGATGGGAGGCTAGGGTCATGTCATCGGAGCGGTTCGGGGTTGGGGTCGGGGTCGGGGTCGGGGTTGGGGTGGAGGTAGGGGTCGGGGTCAAGGTCGGGGTCGGGGTCGGGGTTGGGGTGGAGGTAGGGGTCGGGGTCGGGGTCGGGGCCGGGGGCGGGAGGTAGGAGGGGTAAGTGGGCCAAGGGTGCCTCTAGGTTGCGAGTAGGGTCTTGGAATATAGGAACTTTATCCGGAAAGGCCGTAGAGTTAGTCAAGAGTCTTAGGAAGAGAAGGATTAGCATAGCTTGTGTCCAGGAGACTAAATGGGTGGGCACTAAGGCGCGGGTAGGGGATGGGTATAAGTTGTGGTACTCGGGAGGCGTTAGGAATAGGAATGGCGTAGGCATCTTAGTTGATGAGGAGCTTCGGGAGCATGTGGTTGAGGTCACGAGGGTCAACGATAGGATGATGTTGATTAAGTTAGTCGTTGGAGGTTCTACTCTGAATATTATTAGTGCCTACGCACCGCACGCGAGTTTGGAGGAGGAGGAGAAAGCGGGCTTTTGGGAGGCGTTGGACGAGGTGGTGAGAGGGGTACCAAACTCGGAGAAGATTTTCATAGGGGGGGATTTCAATGGGCACATAGGGTCATCCCCTGGGGGTTACGCTGAGGTGCATGGAGGTTTTGGTTTCGGGGAGAGGAATGCAGGAGGGGAGTCCCTATTGGATTTTGCTAGAGCCTCTGGGTTGTGGGTAGCAAACTCGAGCTTCCCAAAAAAAGAGGAGCATTTGGTTACCTTTCGTAGTTCAGTGGCCAAGACGCAAATTGATTTTTTGCTCCTTAGGAAGGGGGATAGAGGTCTGTGTAAAGACTGCAAGGTAATACCGAGTGAGAACCTTTCGACCCAGCATAAGCTCTTGGTGATGGAATTGGAGATTAGGCAGGAGAGAAGGAAGAAGAGGGTGGATGATCGGCCGAGAATTAAATGGGGTAGCTTGACTATGGGTAGTGCCCTAGAAATAGGGGAGAAGTTGATGACTTCGAGGGCGTGGGATAGCAGAGGGGATGCAGATAGTATGTGGGAGGCGACTTCCAGCTGCATAAGGGAGACAACTAGTGAGGTCTTAGGTGTCTCGAGAGGCCGATCTGACACGCATCGAGGGGATTGGTGGTGGAATGGAGAAGTAAAAGGGAAGGTGGAGGCAAAAAAAAGGGCGTACGCGAAGTTGGTTGAAAGTAAGGATGAGGAGGAGAAGCGAAAGAATAGGGAGGAGTACAAGATAGCTAGCACAGAGGCTAAGTTGGCGGTTACGGCTGCTAAGACTGCAGCTTTCGAGAGCTTATACGCTGCTTTAGAAGGTAAAGGTGGAGATAAGAAGTTGTATAGGCTAGCCAAGGCTAGGGAGAGGAGGGCCCGGGACTTTGATCAGGTGAAGTGCATCAAAGATGAGGATGGTAAAGTGTTGGTGGAGGATGTGCTCATTAGGAAGAGATGGCAGACTTACTTCCATCGGCTCCTAAATGAAGAGGGCGACGGAGGCATTGTGTTGGGAGAGTTAGAGCATTCGGAGAGGCGCGGTGACTATGGCTATTGTAGGAGTTTTAGGGTAGAGGAGGTGAGAGGTGTTATTCGTAGGATGCATAGGGGTAGAGCGGTCGGACCTGATAAAATTCTGGTGAATTTTTGGAAATGTACGGGCAGCATAGGGATGGAATGGCTGACGGGGTTGTTCAATGTTATTTTCAGGACGACGAAGATGCTCGGAGCTTGGAGATGGAGCACGATGATTCCATTGTACAAGAATAAGGGTGACATCCAAAATTACAACAACTATAGGGGTATCAAGTTGTTGAGTCACACCATGAAGGTTTGGGAGAGAGTTGTGGAGTTGAGGTTAAGAGGAATTGTGTCTATTTCGGAGAATCAGTTCGGTTTCATGCCAGGACGGTCGACTACTGAGGCTATTCATATTGTGAGGAGATTGGTGGAGCAGTATAGGGAGAGGAAGAAGGTTTTGCATATGGTGTTTATAGACCTAGAAAAGGCTTACGACAGAGTTCCCAGGGAGGTTCTTTGGAGGTGCTTGGAGGTCAGGGGGTATTCATGGCATACACTGAGGTGATTAGGGACATGTACGATGGCACAAACACTCGAGTTAGGTCAGCGGGGGGAGATTCCGAGCATTTCCCTGTGGGGATGGGATTGCACCAGGGATCGTCCCTTAGCCTCTTTTTATTTGCCTTGGTGATGGATGTGTTGACGCGGAAAATTCAAGGTGAGGTGCCCTGGTGTATGTTATTTGCGGACGACGTAGTTTTGATTGAGGAGACACGCTAAGGAGTTAACGACAAATTGGAGGTTTGGAGAAAGACCCTGGAGTCTAAAGGGTTTAGGTTGAGCAGGACCAAGACGGAATATGTGGAGTGCAAGTTCAGTGAGGTGACATATGTGACCGACGTGGAAGTGAGGCTTGACACGCATGTCATCCAAAAAAGAGATAGCTTCAAGTACCTTGGGTCTATTATCCAGGGTAACGGTGAGATTGACGAGGATGTGACCCATCGAATTGGTGCAGGGTGGATGAAATGGCGGCTCGCATCCGGGGTCTTGTGTGATAAAAAAGTGTCTCTCAAACTGAAAGGCAAGTTCTACAGAGTAGCAGTTAGACCGGCTATGTTGTATGGGGCGGAGTGTTGGCCGGTCAAGAACTCTCACGTTCAAAAGATGAAGGTGGCTGAGATGAGGATGTTGCGCTGGATGTGTGGGTTTACTAGGAGGGATAGGCTTAGGAATGCAGATATTCGAGAGAAGGTGGGAGTGTCTTCCGTAGAATATAAGATGCGGGAAGTGAGGTTGCGATGGTTTGGGCATGTGATGAGGAGAGGCGCAGAGGCCCCTGTGCGATGGTGTGAGAGGCTGGCTATGGATGAATTTACGAGAGGTCGTGGTAGACCGAAGAAATATTGGAGAGAGGTGATTAGGCGGGATTTGGTGCAGTTGCAGCTTACCGAGGACATGACCTTAGATAGGAAGGTGTGGAGGGCTCAGATTAGGGTTGTAGGTTAGTAGGTTGGTTGGTTTCTTTGTAGGGAGGAGTGCGGGGTTTTGTTGTGTTTTTAGTAGTTGAAAGGCTACGCTTGTAGCTTTTGTTTCTTCTGCGCCGGCTACTTGCTAGTGCCTTGTGTAGTTAGATTTTTATATTATTTTGTTGTAGTATAGTTTTGTGTTTATCTATTGTTTTGTTTATTGGTTTTATCTCCTGGATTGCTTTGAGCCGAGGGTCTATCAGAAACAGCCTCTTTACTTCATTCTGGGGTAAAGGTATGGTCTGCGTACATCTTACCCTCTCCAGACCCCACTTTGTGGGAATATACTTGGTATGTTGTTGTTGTTGTTGTTGTAAAATAATTGTATGTCACAAACTACTTGTTCTTAATATAATTATATGTTACCAATTACCTGTTCTCAACATATTGTTAAGTCATCAATTAATTTTTTTTAACAATAAGTTATGTCACCAATTACTTGTTCTCAACATAATTACATATCACAAATGACTTTTTCTTAACATAATAATAAATTTCAAATTACTTGTTCTTAACATAATAGCAAGACATCAATTACTTGTAATTCTCAATGTATTGTTGAATCATCAATTACTTGTTCTTAGCAATGTGTTATGTCACCAATTGTACTTGTTCTCAACCTATAATTTAACACAAATTACTTGTTCTTAATAATAATAAATTACCAATTGCTTGTTCTTAAAGTAACAAAAAGTCATTAATTACTTGTTCTCAACATGTTGTTAAGTCATCAGTTACTTGTTCTTAACAATATGAAGAAGCAAAAAGCTGCTGCTTTAGGCTCCCTAATTTTGGGGCTCCAAAATTTCCTAACATGTGTATATATTATACTCTTTCGTCTCAATTTATATGATCTTGTTTGAATTTTGAGAGTCAAATGAGCTTTCTTTGATCATAATTTTTCATATATTTTTTAAAATTATTGTGAGTTGTAGCACTTTTTACGTAATTTCAAATATGCAAATTTTATTTCAAAAAGTTTAAAGATTCTATGTTCAGGCACAAAGTCAAAATTAAGAAGTTTGAATCTCAAAAAGTGAAAAGTGCCAAATAAATTGAGAAATAGAAAATATTTTAAATTTTATACACTGTCATTCGTCAATATAAATAATTTTTCTTACTATTAGGTCATCTAATATATGTCTATAGGAAAATCTCTTTAAAATGTAAAATTCGAAATGTTGAAAATAAGATATGTACTTCCCACAAGATATAAATATGATCTAATGGTAAAAAAATTATTTACACGGACAATTATATAATAATATAACTTATATTCGTATATATTAATTTGTTTTTGAAAAATCTAATATAGCACATTTATTACGAAATCTGTTTCAATAGGCGTATGATGTCGATTACCCAAGGATTATCCGAAACCCAAAAACAAAAAGAGTGAAGGACTAAAATTTAATTATAATCCCCAGAAGGAACCGTTGATAAATTTTCTATAACCAAGAAACACCCGTATATTAAAATATG
Source organism: Jaltomata sinuosa (assembly GCA_003996215.1). Classification (NCBI taxonomy): domain Eukaryota; kingdom Viridiplantae; phylum Streptophyta; class Magnoliopsida; order Solanales; family Solanaceae; genus Jaltomata; species Jaltomata sinuosa. The sequence goes on along the minus strand of QJPP01002216.1, from coordinate 203,960 downwards.
TTTTAAGAGAGATTAAATGATTTGATATATTAGAATTAAAAAGAAGTTATTAGAAAAAACCGATTACATTATTCTTTAATGACTTTGCATATAAAATATTAGAAAATCGACTCAAGTGATATTATTATATACAATTATATGATCATTTTTTTGGGCTTTTTGTAGCAAAATCTTAAGGCCACTGAAATTCTGCTTTAGAGTACCATATTTGTTGAACTGCCACTGAATGTTATATTAAGAATTACTTGTTTTCGACATAATAACATGCCACAAATTACTCGTTCTTAACATAATAACAAGTCATTGATTACTTGTTCTCAACATATTGTCTTATGATCAATTACTTATTTTTAACAAATATGTTATGTCACCAATTACTTGTTCTCAACATAATAACATGTCAGAAATTACTTCTTGTTAATGATGTTTGACAAAAACATCTAGATTCCCTATCATTTCTCAGCAAAGTCTTAGCGCTTTATTACACATGTTGGTTTCAATTGATATATTTAAACTTATGTTGAGTTGTTTTGATGTCCAGGTACAATAGAGAAGATTGAAGAATTTTTGGATCTTCTGTTTAAGTTTCAGATAAGTCGCATGTGAAGATGGACAAATGAATTTACAGTGAGCTGTTTGTTGTTTCTAGCACCCCTAATTCATTAATGGATCAAGTTAATTTATATGTTTCTTAGTGATAAATTTAATCGGAATGAAATAAAACAAGTAGTGATACAGTATTTTACATGAAAAACTCTGGCTCACAAGGGTGAAAAATCATGATCTGTACCTCCGTAGGCTTTAACTCAAACTTCACTAGATCAATGGGCCTAAACAACAATTTAGATTATAACTCTTGCAATTTTAGGAACTATAAGTTCTATAACTTCAACAATTACCCTTGACTATTGAATCCCGCTTCGAGTCGCTCCCAACTTGAAGCTTACAATATTCAAGGAAAGCTGTAAATTACAACTCAATCAAACAATACTTTAAACTAGAGTTCAAGAACTGTAAAACATATTCTTATGGAATAGGTTCTTTAAGCTGGTTCTTCATATTGGATGCACTTTGATCATTAGTCAGAACTCTCTCAAATATCACTCTGTTCAATCTCTGTGTAAGTGCGTAAGTCTCATTGTGTGAGACCTTGTGTATTTATAACTTTTTATTCTCCTCTTCAATTCATCAGATTTCTAACTCCACAAGAACTTTCATTTTTCTTCATCTATCTAGTTGTAGACTCTTTATCACATGTAGACTACTTTCAACTTCATGCTTTGCAGACCTCGAGATATTCTCTATCTAGCGTTCCTTTACTTCAGGAAATCCTATTGCCAATTGGACTTTGCCTGATGGAGCAAGTAATGACAACCTGGTGCATGTACATGTACCATCACTTTATCAATGATCAAATCTACCTGATTAAAACAAATTCTCCTTTTTTGATGATGACAAACTTATGCTCCCTGTGTTCTATGTTCAACTTGTTTTTGTCAGTTATTAATCAAAAAATTGAAAGAAACACATTAGAAGGATTAGATCGAAGCAACAGGTTATAAACATTACATAGCATACACACTTCCCCTTTTAACATCATAAAACACTTGTAAACTTAGAAGAGCACACTAAGATGTTGTAATTAAATAGCTACTTGGGACTATCACCTATGCAAACACTTAAAAGACAAGCAACTCATTTAGATATAATCTCAGTGTTTGCAGAAACGAGGATAGAGCCAATAGCAAGAAGAAAAACACCAAGCATTTTCATTGATCAACATAAAAGGTGCCACATTATTTAAACAAGATTAAAAACAAAACAAAGCACTTGTGAAGAGAAGGGAAAAGGGTCGGTGTTGACACTCAATTTTGATCCTCCTTTCTTTTAATTTATTTCGTTGAGCTTCTAAATAATTAATAAATTTGTACCATTATTTATCGTTATTATTTCTACTTATTATTATTGTCTTTTTTAAAAAATTATTATCATGACCATTTTTAAAATCATTTACTATCTTTCGCAAAATGCATTACACGTATTTTTATTCGATCAAATAAAGTATTTTTTAATTTCATCTTTTATAGATATTATTGCGTAATCCTTAGGATATTAATTTTCATCTAAGTATTATTAATTATCTTTTGGTATTAAATAATTTATTTACTTACGTACGTACTAATATATATTTTTATTAGGAGTATCCTTAATTTTAATTTGGAAGCCCAAAAAAGTATAAGGAGGAATGCATTTTATTTAGGAAAACTTACATATATAAGCTATATTAAAAAAATATTTACCATTTATAGCAATAATATTTTTTTTCAACTAGACACTTATAATATATTTATAATACAGTTTTAATACATATTACAGAGAATAATTTATAAAATACATATAATAAAAGTTTTATTCATAGATAATACATTTATCACACTCTTTAATACACTTATAATATATTGTGTCAATTTCTTACCAAACAAGTATAATACATTTTAAACACTTATAATACATCTATGTTGCATGCATAATTTACTTTTAATCATAATGCAGATTTATCATAGTAGTATTAATATTGCTATAGATGGTAATAAATAAAAAGTATCGCTATAAACAGTAACTATTTATTATAAAGTACTCACCCAAGTAATTTTTCCTTTTATTTTGCCCAATTTTTATAATTTTGATCCATAAATTCATCCAATTTAGGCCCAAGAAGAGGCCCAATCTGCAGCCCATAACTTTACACTCCCTCCTTCCACCTCAATGCCATGCAAGCACCACGTGGATGACACCTAAGCTCCACTTAAGGCATCATCGGTCACACCCACATGCTAAGCACACGCCTCCCACATGTCTCACACTGTTTGCACACGCTTGGCACCTCCTCTGACACATGTCACTCCCTTATTTGTTGGTCTATTCAAGTTTTAAATCCTAGACTCCTTAATATACTGAACTACCTATTTTACCCGCACTTAATCTACCTAAAATACCCTAAATAGCATCAAAACTTTAAAAATATTATAGGATTTCCACTAGACGCATCTTATTCTCTCTCCTTTCCCTCTTCCATCGTCTCTCTCCTCCTCTCTGCTATGGCAGAGAAAACTTTGGATTTTTCCTCCATTTTTTATAACGATCTGAATCGAGTGATTAAAATCTGTATAAAAAATAAGCAAATCAAATAACACAAATTGAAGATAGAGGGATAGATAGGGATGAGAATATAAGAAAGAAGGGCTAATTGAATTCACAATCAACCAAGGGAGAAGAGAACTCAATCAAATGCACTAGAAACTAAGTTGAATCCATAAGATGATAACTCGATGATCAATTAAGCAAAGAAGATAACACAAGCAATTCATAAAAACTACCCTAATCACTCGATCTAAGCTAACAATTGGAATTGAACCCAATCACTACCCTAAGCTAAAGTAACTAAATATCAAGTCTATTTAAGACAATTCAATCATAAAAAATCTAAGTATGAAAATGGCTAAGGCAACTATTTATAGTTATTGCCTTTACACAAATAGCCATTACAAAAATAGCCCAAAAGTGAGTATTTTAGAAATAACTCATAAGTGCTCTTCTTGACTGCCCAAATGAAACCTTGATCGCCCATGGCCTTGTGTATTTGTTGTTTCATGGCCTCCTACAGACTCCAAGATATCATCCATATATGGAATCCCCTCCTAATGTGCTCCATGCTAACCTTAATCGTATCAATTTTTGACAAAATTTGACCTTCATTTCGCATAATCAGTTTAGACATTCCCAATTTCAAGCAAGTTTATTTCTCTGCATAGGCGCATTTATTGAAGATTTTCTATTCTCGCTTTTAAAATGTATCGAATCCCTACACTTTTATCGAAGCTCCCTATTTTTTGTTCATTTAAATCAGAAGCTCTACCATGGACACATCGTTCGAAATCCAAATGGGCATCTTAAATTTCAAATGCTTCTTTCAAATTCCCACCCAAAAAGAACTTCTAATGCCTTGATTTTCATCTCTATAAATACAGAGAGTTAGAGGCAGTTTTGGAGGACTTCTTAAGCCTCCATAGCTCACTCTAGACCAATATATCTCTATCTTTATGATAGAACATGCGCAGCGAAAGCAAGCATTATAGATCAATCAACTTACATGAATAACTAGACAACAACATTAAACCAAGTTATGAATTACTAATCTCTTGAACCTATTGCACAAATCATCCAACGCATTCTCCAGGTCTTCGATCTTCTGCTATAGCCTTAAAAATCTCTGAGTATGGAATACTTGTGTGGGCAAGTACTGCTACTCAGAAAAGGTGGTTTTCTATGGAGGGAGAAGGTCCTATTTATAACCATGTTTTATGGTGTAAAACTATCACGACCCGATTTCTCGATCATGATGACACCTACAACCCCCTAGTAGGTGAACCAATCCTCGTAGCCTAGAATGATTAGTAATGGGCTACTATCTAACAAGCATGTGGAAGAACAGTAAATAAACGGAAGCAAGGGAACAAGATAAAGAAATAGCAACAGGAATGCATAGACGGAAGCTAAACCAAACCCAAAACCTAGTATCATAGTATAAGAGCCGGAACTAAGTATACAAAGTACAAGGATCCAAAAGTATATATATATATATACATCTATTTCTGAATAGCAAAAGAGTACAAAATTTAAAGGATGAGCTAAAAGCTAAGCTCGATCGTCAAGAGCTCATCCTCAACCTCGGATAGTCCAAAAGATCAGCCCGCACGAGTGTCCAACAGATCAGCGGCGGTGGTCCACACTAGGATATACACCAGGAAGATGCAGAGTGTAGTATGAGTACCAATTGCTAAAAAATGGGTACCCTGTAGGTATCATAGACCGACCGGGTGCATATAAGATATAAGAGCAATAATATAGCAGAAAAGAAGCAAGTAGTCACAGAAACAATAAATAGTTACACGGAAGCTAGCACAGAAGAATACAAAAAGAAATAACATACTAGGCTAACTAATAGAAATATACATCACATAACACAGGTGAAGGAAGAAAGAACGCACTTGGGGTCCTTGCAATAACAACATATAAAGAGAGTTTAAGAAGAAGGCGTTATACCAGTAATCTCAAGTAAAAGGGGAAGAAGGAAAGGAAATAACAATAATCATGCTCGAAAACAAGGCTAATAATCAAGTCATGCTAGTAATACCACTCTCAAGTCAGGAATAATCAACCGATAGCCCAAGTATAACCATCAAGAGGACCAAAAGTATATAATACAACTCTCAATTTCCACTCATCGAACGTAACCATTATAAGGATCAATATCGCGATAGAATGACTATAAATAACAGTCTACCTATAGTCCCATGGGCGCCCATACAACCGAGGAACATATACAGGTGAAAGCAAATCCTTTGGCATCCCATACTACCGGAGCGTGTACTGAATAAATAGCAAATAAGGGTGGATACAAACATAATATGCATGATGTGATATGATATGCTGAAATCAAATATGATAGTAGTGCCATATGTTACCCCCTCCGGTACCTAAAAGGACTAATAGAGGCAGGATCCATGGAAGAGATTCTCCTGAGTACCTCAACTCCACCGTACACCCCTCCTCCGGCACTTGCATCATGTAGCCTCTGGTCCGGATCGACAAGGTCCATGAAGGTCTACTCGTAGACCATATATTAAATCTCATAACCTCAATATAATCATTTGGAGTGTAGCCATATCCAAATAAGTTACCAGATCTCGAAAATGCACGCCCGGGGTTCTACCCAAGTCTAAATTAGTGAATCACGTCTCCAAAACTCCAATAAGGGTGCTCGGACATAACTGGGTCTAAAATAGTAGTAAAACCAGGTTGTTGCTTGATCTGACCGAGCCTAGTATCATCTTAAATCAGTAGGAAAAACATATCTAGCACTCCAGCTCTGCTGAGTCTAGTCATAGTTGGAAAATTGTAATAAAATCATCTTTTTAACTCCTTTACCCGGAGAAGATCCGTGGAACATGTTCAAATCTTTAATAACCATTTCTTACTGAAAACGGGATCTCAGGGTCATGCAAGGTTTAGAAAACCATTAATAGTAGGCCTAAAGCAAAACTATAGTAAAACATGTGAAAAATTGGCATGCTCAATCACAAACAGTACCCCAACAGCTCACAATCAACCTATTGGCCCAACATAGGCTCCAATCACTCTACATCACAGATAACCAGCTTAATAATCAAATAATGATGTCCAGGACTCACGAACATTCTAAACTAACTCACTATTTATGGTCCAGAGTCAAATACAAGGCCACACAGGACCACAAACTTGATACCATCAACTACAATGAGTACTACAATCATCCGAGTAAAAATAAGTTAGACATGAAGAAGCGGACAAGGTCTAGTGTACCAAGCTAATAAACCCAGCCCAAGGATGCTAATTAGTACAATTATAGCCTATATACGCAAAGTCTAGGAAGGTTAGACCGTAACTTACATGTCGTACGACGACAAGCTGCTGGAACAATGATATCTAAGCCCGAACCGCTCTGAGAAGTCCCTAAATGCAATCACACTATCATAACCATAAACTACACATTAGAATAAGACCAATGATACGTATATTGCTATAATTATAGCCGGATTAAAATATGGGTCAAAAGCAGGCTCGCGGGCCCCACAACCTGAAATCTGAAATTAAAAGTTGCACGATGAACACACTACTCCCGTGAGTGCATGCTCCTAATTTGAGCGAATTTGGCCAAGAAAAAGGGGACAAAACAACCCACTCAATTAAGGAATAAAAGAGGGAATTAAAGAGTAAGAACCAGAAATTAAAGTAATAATCTACTTACCACGATGAGAGAAACAAGCTAACGGGGTGAAATCCTTGCAATTACGAATAATCAATGCCAAATGGGCAGCGACAGTCCAAGAAAACTCAAGCTTGAGAAGAACTTAACAATGGAGGTTTGCTAATGGAGAAGAAGCAACTTGGGGAAGAAGGAGACTTACCAAACGATGAGGGAGCAATAAAATCCACCAACTAGATGAAATCCTCAAGGCTTAGAACTGATAGGAGCAATTTGGGTTGAGAGAAAATGAGTGTGGAGTTGGGGAATTTGTGAAATAAAGGCTGAAAACTGAAGAAGGGGGATTTTATAAAGCTGGACGCAGGCCAACGCCATCGGCACTGGAGGAGCGCTATAGCGCTGAAGGCAAGCAGGCACTGAGGCGCCATTACGCCATCACACAGAAGGGTAGGCGGTCAGGCGCTAACGCGCAGGCAGGGCACCATCGCGCTGGTAGGTGGGTTGGCGCTGGGGTGCTATCGCGCTGAAGGTTGGGCGGCATGGCTAGCGCCATCACGTTTCCTGGGCCCATCACACTGAAGGCTTGTATGCAATAGAAACCAGCATGCTAAAAACATCTATGGGGCATTTCGAGCATAATCAGAACCCGATACTCAAAAACTAATAATGCTATTAGTATGGAAATGACGTTCTGGATTCAATAGAATCAACAAAACTTCCATATGAGGTTGTTTCAGAGGAGTGTTGACCCAGGTAAACACTAACTAAAATCAACTAAACACCTGAAATGAGTCCGACTCACCCGGGACCCGAACCAACCACCTACTTTACCCAAACTCAACATTCTGGAGCTGATAGAATCATCGAATTTCAAATCTGACGCTCTGATCATCGAAAGCTGACCCAAGTCACACTTCCAACTCCAAATGGCCTAAAATAGAGAAAGCAACACAAAACCCACACCAAAAGTTCTCAAGCCTCGATTGAAGGTCCAACTAGACCAAACTTCATATTTCGGAGCTAACAAAACTGTAAGAATTTGATTTCAAATTGTTAGCTAAGAATGTTGACTAAAGCTAATGATTTCCTAAGTTAAAGCTCTAAAATGTGTAAACAACCATAAAGATCAAACGAACGGCCAGGGCACCGAACCACCAGTCCTAGTAAGCCATAAATGACTTGCGGCCTCTATAGGCAAGCTCTAACATTACAAGGAAAGTGCGCACATGGGAATGACCGGAAGGGTCATTACATCATCCACTATTAAAAAGTACTTTCATCCTCGAAAGTCAAGAGCAAGGAAGTACCTGAAGGCTCAAATAGTTGTATATACTAAGCCTGCATCTCTCTCGGTCTCCCAGGTAGCCTCCTCCACCGGAAGGTGCCTGCACTGAACCTTAACAATCAAAATCTCTCTAGACCTCAGTCTCCTGACATCTCTGGCCAAAATCGCTATCGGCTCCTCAACAAAGACCAAACTCTCATCCAACGGAACCGTATCCCACTGTAACATATCAGACTCATCTGGAATATACTGTCACAAGATTGATAGATGGAAAATTAGGTGCATAACTAAAAACATCAGACGTAAAGCTAGCATATAGGCAACACTACCAACTACCCGGAGGATCTCAAATGGCCCAATGTAATTGGGGCTAAGCTTACCCCGCCTACCAAATCTCATTACGCTTTTCATGGCCGATATACGAAGGAACACCAAGTCACCAACACTAAACTCTAAGGCATGAAGTCTACGATCAACGTAGCCTACTGCCTGCTTTGAGCTGCCCAAAGTCTGTCCTGAATCACCCATACTCTATTTAAGGAATCATGAAGCAAGTCTGTACTCTGCGTCCTGGACTCCAAACCATCGAACCAACCCACTGGCGATCTATAATGCCTACCATACAATGCCTCAAAAGGTGCCATGCCAATGCTCGAATGAAAACTATTATTATAAGGAACTTAGCCCAAGGCACAAATTGATCTCAAGAACCTACAAAACCAAGAACACAGTCCCGAAGCATGTCCTTTAGGACCTGAAGAGTCCTCTCGGATTGGCCATTTTTCTGAGGATGGAATGCTGTACTAAGCTGAACATCTGTACCCAAGTCTCGTTGAATAGCCCTCTAGAACTGAGATGTGAACTGAGTGCCGCGGTATGAAATGATAGAAGTTGGGAAACCATGCAAACAGACAATCTCACAAAGGTAAATTTGGGCTAACATCTGCACTGTAAGTAGTCTAGACCAGTAAGAAGTGTGCTGACTTAGTCAGCTAATCAACAATCACCCAAATAGAGTCAAACCCTCAAAAAGTATGAGGCAATCCAATTACGAAGTCCATAGTAATCCCTTTCCACTTCCACTCAGGAATGGGAAGCTGCTGCATCGATCCACCAGCTCTCATGTCCTCAAACTTAACTTGCTGACAGTTCAAGAACTGAGGCGCAAACTCTGCTATGTCCTACTTTATACCACTCCACCAGTAAAGCTATCTCAAATCTCTATACATCTTTGTTCTACCCGGATAGATGGAATACCTAGAACAATATGCCTTATGGAGAATCACTTGAATCAAATCCTCAACTGTCAGAACACAAAGACAACTGTCAAACTTCATAACACCATTAGAACCTAAAGTAGCCCGGCTAGCCTCACCCCGAACAACCTGATCATGAAGGTCACACAACCATTGATCCTCAAACTGATGGCTCTGAATCTGATCAACTAAGGTAGAATAAACCTCAATGCTGGCAAGAACTCTGCTAGGATTCGACAAGTCAAGCCTAACCAAATGGTTAGACAAGGATTAGATGTCCAAGGCCAATGACCACTCCGAATAGAAAGTGAAGCTAGGCTTCCCATACTTACTGTATTCCAACTCAAGGCATTCGCTACCATGTTTGCCTTGCCCAGATGATACAGAATGGTGAAATCATAGTCCTTCAGTAACTCAATCCATCTCCTCTGCCTCGAGTACAACTCTCGCTGACTCATGATGTACTGAGGACTATGATGATCGGTGAATATCTCACAGTGAACCCCATATAGGTTGTGCCTCCAAATCTTGAGGGTGAAAACTACCACCGCCAACTCCAATTCATGAGTGGGGTAGTTGCACCCGTGAACCTTCAGCTGTCTCGATGCATAGGCTATCACTCGACCCTGCTACATCAATATATAATGAAGACCAACCCCAGAAGCATCACAATATACCGAGAAGCTCTGACCCTCAATTGGTAAAGTCAACACTGGAGCGGAAGTCAATAAGGCCTTAAGCCTCTAAAAGCTATTGTCGCACTGATCCAACCACTGAAATGGGATATCCTTCCTAGTCAGTCTATTCAAAGGTGCTGTTATAAAAGAAAACCCCTCGACAAACCGTTTATAGTATCCTGCTAACCCAACAAAGCTGCAAACCTCGATAGGAATAGTAGGTCTCGACCAACCACAAATAGCTGAAATCTTCCCTGGGTCCACTCTAATCCCATCCTTAGACACCACATGTCCTAGGAATGCAACTGACTCAAGCCAAAACTCACACTTTGAAGCCGATGATCTGTCAAAGTCTGTAGTATAATCCTCAAGTATTTCTCATGCTCATATCTACTCTGCGAGTAAACCAAGATGTTGTCTATGAAAACTATCACAAATGAGTCCAAATACGGGCTAAGCACCATGTGCATCAAGTCCATGAAAGTTGCAGGGGAATTAGTCAACCCAAAAGACATCACCAGGAACTCATAGAGGCTATAACGTGTCCTGAATGTTATCTTAGGGATTTCATCCGCCCTAATCCTCAACTGGTGCTAGCCTAACGTCAAATCTATCTTGGAAAACACGGCTGAATCCTGAAGCTGATAAAACAAGTCCTCTATGCGCAACATCGAATGCCTATTCTTCACAGTCACCTTATTCAGCTGCCTATAATCAATGCACATCCTCATCGACCCATATTTCTTCTTCACAAATAGAACTGGAGCACCCCAAGGCGATACACTCAGCCTAATGAAACCCTTAGCTAACAAGTCCTAGAGCTGCTTCTTAAGCTTTCTCAACTCAGCTGGAGCTATATGGTAAGAAGAAATAGAAATGGGCTCGGTGCTCAGCTCTAACTCGATAGAAAAGTCAATATCTCTCTCAGGTGGAAGGCCTGGAAGGTCGGTAGGGAACATATCTAGGAAGTCTCTAACCACAAGAACCGACTCAGGGGAAGAAAGGTCAGTACTAGCATCTCAAACATATGTTAGGTAAGCTAAACACCAGTGAGAAATCAACTTCCTAACTCGAAGACAAGAGATGATCCCAGATGGGGCACGGATGACAAAACCCTGCCATACAATCGGGGATACGCTGGGCATGGCTATAGTAACGGTCTTGGCATAGCATTCTAAAATTGCACGGTGAGGGGATAACTAGTCCATGCCATGAATCACATCAAAGTCTAACATATCAAGAATCATCAAATCACCCCAAGTCTCAATATCTCCAACAAAAATCATACAGGACCTCAAAATTCGATCCACTACTAAAAAATCTCCTACTTGGGTCGAAACAGATATAGGTACAAATAACAGCTCACTAGCCAATCCCAAACAAGGCAAAAAAGTAGGCAAACACATATGAGCAAGTAGATCCAGGATCAAATAAAGCCAAAGCTGACTGACGGCATACAAAAATTGTACCTGTGATCACAGCATCCGAGGCCTCTACCTTCAGCCTCCTAGGGACTTCATAGAACTAACGATGACCGCCACCTAACAGACCGCCATCCCTACCAACTATCCTGCCACGTGGGGCACTACCTCTACCCTGACCACCACCTCTTCTATTTGGTGGCTAAACTATACGGATAGGCTGAGCCAGCTGAGCGGCTGACTGAACTGTACTCCACTGGGGGCAATCTCTAGTATAATAACCACTGACCCCACACTCATAGCAAGCCCTGACGGCGTAAATTGTTGAGATGAATAAACTGAACCTGTCTGGCTACCACAATATGATGCCCTCAAAGTTGTACCCCTTGAAGACTAAACACTGTAGCCTTGCTAACTACTCTGACCCTACTCAAACTGAGACCCACTAGAAGACTGAAGCGATGCCTGAACCGAACAACTAGACTGACCCTAGTGCTGCTGTGGCTGATAACCTCGGCCCCATTAGTCTGAACCTTTACTACCATGATGAGAACCACTATAGCTGCCCTGATGTTGTGGCCTCTTATCTCTGACCTCAGATCATGTTGATGCAAATCCTCCATGGTACAAGCATAGTCTGTAATATCATGGAATGATCGACCACTAGCAACTAATATCTCATCTGGCTGTCTAATATTTGTCTGCAATCCCCAAACAAATCTATAGACTCTGTCGGGCTCGGTAGGCATGATCATGGCCCCAAATAGAGCAAGCTAGTTGAAGAGAGCCTCGTACTTAAATACGGTCAAAGAACCCTGCATCAACCTAGTGAACTTCTCCTTGCTACACTCTCTATCACCCTATGGAAAGAGCTTGGCAATAAAGGCCTTAGAGAACTTTGACTAAGGTAACAGAGGTGACAAAGATAGTTTGCAAGCAACCTGGGACCTTCACCATAACTTAGCTTGGCCCTCCAACTAATAAGTAGTATAACCGACTCCATGAGTCTCCAACAACCCCAAATGATGTAGCATCTCCTCACAAGTGGTAATAAAATCATGCGGATCCTGACAGGGTGCACCAGAAAATCTAGGTGGTGCCAATCTCAAAAATTTTCCCAAAGCCTTTTGCTCCGTCTCTGTCATAACTGGGCGAGGAGAAAGAGGCTGTACAACAGCTGGAATCGGAATAACCTTTACACAGGGAGCCGCAGTAGCAGGATGCGCTCCTGAACTTTGTACACCCAGGTCTGCCCCCTGAGCAGATATTTGTGGAACATTTGAGGTTTATCCCTCTATCATACCCAACAACTGAAGAAGTAAAACCCCAATATCAGACGAAGGAGCTGGGGCTAAAGCTGGCACATGAAATGGTGCTAGACCTGGTGGTACCTGGCCTATCCCCCGGTCCACAGGCTGCTTCTCTAGAATAATCTCGGGCTCATACTCGAGCTCAACCTCAACCCTAGGAGCTCTAACTAGTGTGGCTGCTTGGCACATCCCCTAGCTCTACCTCTATGACCTTACCAGCCCCTAGATGGAGTTGGGGGTGATGGAGTCAAGGCTCACCCTCACCTGATGTTGACAATCTCGTACGAACCATCTGCGGGAGAATGAACTAGAATAAGTGAGATTTCAGGAAACTATCAAGGATAAGACGCACGATATAGAAGCAAGAAGAGAGTCATATTTCCTAAGATGTCACTATAGCCTCCCAAAGTGTCACGACCCGATTTCTCGGTCATGATGACACCTACAACCCCCCAGTAGGCGAACCAATCCCCATAGCCTAGAATAGTTAGTAATTGGCTACTCCAACCAGCAAGCGGGAGAAAACATATATATAAGCGGAAGCAAGGGATATAAGAATAAGAAAAGGAACAACAGGAATATATATATATATAAGCTACAACCAACCCAAAACCTGGTATCATAGTATAGGAGCTGATACTAAGTATATAGAGTAAAAAGATCCAAAAGAATATATACATATGTCTCTGAATGATAAAGGAGTACATAATATAGATGACGCACTAAAGCTAAGCCCCGATCGAAAGGTCTCACCTTCAATCTCGGATAGTCCAAAAACACCTTGCACGAGGCAGCATGGTCATCAGCTAGAACCTAAACTCGAATCTGCACCCAAAGATGCAAAAGTGTAGTATGAGCACCAATTGCAAAGCAATGGGTACCCTAATAGGTATCATAGGCTAACTGGGCACATATGAGATAAAAGCGTAGTAACAGACAAAATAGAAGCAAGTAGTCAAAGAATTCTAAGAAAAAGTCACACAGGAACTAGCCCAGAGGGAAGACAACAGAACAACATACACGGCTAGCAAGTAGAATATGCACACAATAGGCACATGCGAAAGTGAGAAATGACGCACCTGGGGTCCTCACAATAATAGTGTATACATAATAAGATTCAGAAGTGGACGGTTAACTAGTAACCTCAAGTACAAGGAAAGGAAGAGGAAAGTAAACATAGTCATGCTCAGAAATAGGAATTAGTAACCCAACTAATCATACCAATCTCAAATCCAGAAAGTAACAACTTAGCAGTATACAATCTTATAAGTATAATCGTAATAGAGGGTAACACCGCAATAGAGTAAAAAGAGTTTACCTACAGTCCCCCGGCCGCCCATACAACTAAGGAACATAATCAAGTGAAAACAAACCCTTTGACATCCCATACTACTAGAGCGTACTATTAACAAACAACAACCAAGGGTGATACCTCACACAGATGAATGATATGATGTCATGCTAAGTCAAAAGTGATAGTACTACCGTATGTTACCCGCTTCTGGCGACCTATAAAGCCCAGAAGACAGGATCCATAGAAGTTCACACCGGTATACCCCTAGTACACCATATACCCCCCTCCGGCACCCACAGCTCGCAGCCTCCGGTCCGGAATGCCAAGGTCCATGGAGGCCCCCAACCAACATACTAGATTCCCTGCAATCTCAAAAATCCCCAATTAAAGCTACCCGGAGGGTATCCGGGTCTAAATCAGTAAATCAAATGGTTCTAGCGCACGACCCCGCCGAGCCTAGTATTATCACGGAAGCTATAGTAAAAAAAGTCTATCCCTCGATCCCGCTGAGCCTAGTATTAATAGAAATAGTGATAAACATCCTTTTTATTTTCTCTTACCCCAAGAAGATTCGTTAAAATGGTACCAAACCTCTTTGCAGTCATTTTTACTAAAAATTGGCCCTACGGGCCATGCAGGTTTTTTGAAATCAACAGTAGAAGGCCCGAAGCCAAAACTACGGTGAAATGAAGTAGAAAATCCTCTATATGCATGATCAGGACGTGCTCAAGCACAAACAGTAGCCCAATGGCTCACAATCAACTTATCGGCCCTACAAAGGCTCCAATCGTTCTTTAACACAGATAGCCAGCTCTATATCAATAATAACGATGTTCGGGACTCATGGACATTCCCATTATCCCACCAACTATATTCCAGAGTCAATATAAGGCCACACAGGACCACAAGGGTGAATAAACCATATAAAACAAATGCTACAAACATCGGAGGAAGAGAAGTAATCAGACATGAATAAAACAGTCAAGGTTTGTGGTACCAAACTAGTAACCCAACCCAAGGATGCCCATTAGTACAATTTTATTCTATATATGCAAAGTCTAAAGAGTTTAAACTATAACCTACCTATCGTCCGATGACAAGCTGCTAGAACGACGATATCCAAGCCCAAAACGCTCTGAGAAGCTTCAAAACGAAATCAAACTCGAATTCGAGCTTAAATAACTTGCCATAGATAATTGATTTGCTTCTGATGATCATATATAGAGTTAAAAGTATTCCTCCAAAATAAATTCTCCTCAAATCCGAGCCTAAGTACAAGGCAAAAATGACTTTGTTTCCCTTCTTTTTGGTATTATCGCATCACAAATAACTTGGATCTCCCTTCAGTGAGTTAACGTGATGCAGTATATATGTAAACGTGTTGCAACAATAATAGACCTTGAGTTCGGCAATCAAAATTGACAAGAAAATTGTTAAAAGTTGATGTAATAGCCTATGTGTTCCTACCATTGAAAGTGATACTCTCATTAGATTAAAAACTTCAAGTTATTATTATTATCAAAAGTCCACAGATGTTAAATGTAATAAAGGTCCACTAGTTGCTCTTGTGATACACCCACGTGTATGTGAGGTGTCACATTAGTAATTCCCATACAAATTTTATCCATTATATAAGTATTCGGATATTGAATAAGTTCGTGGTAAAATAAATATAACTTTTTGAATATATCATAATAAATAGAAAATTATTTCAAACAAAACTTACTATATTATAATAATAATTTTTAACATGACTAAGTTTACTATCTCTGTTAAAATATTAATAAATTATAAAACTCTTATAAAATAGATACATACCCAAATATATCATAACAAAAGTAATTTTTCATAAACATTTAAAACATCTTTAGAGAAATGAAACTTTTAACCAAATTCAACTTTCAAAACAAATATTTCTAAATACGCATAATGTTAATAAAATTCTCAAATTTAGGCTCACAAGCCTTGGATACGGGACGAAGGTTAAGGTCATACGATCGCAAATCACTATCGCATTATTTTGATAACTCAACTCTTAAGACTCATCTCTAAAATAGGAGAACGACCATAAAGACCAAACGAACGGCCAGCGCGCCGAACCACTGGTCCCAGTAAGACATAATTGACTTGGGGCTACTACAGGAAGGCTCTAACAGTACAAAAAAGGCGCAAATGCAAAAATGACCGGAAGGGTCATTACATCATCCATACTAAAAGAGACTTTCGACCTCGAAAGTCAAGGACAAGGAAGTACCTGAAGGCTCAAATAGTTGCGGATACTGAGCCCGTATATCTCTCTCGGTCTCTCAGGTAGCCTCCTTGACCAGACGATATCTCCACTGAACTTTCACAACCGGAATCCCCCTAGATCTAAACCTCCTAACATCTCTGGCAAGTATAGCAACCGGCTCCTCAACAAAGGAAAAATTCTCATCCAACTGAACCAAATACCAATGCAACACATGAGATTCATCTAGAACATACCGATGCAACATCGAAACATGAAATACAGGATGCATAGCTGAAAACATCGGAGGCAAGGCTACCTGATAGGCAACACTACCAACCCTCTGGAGAATCTCAAACAGCCCAATGTACCTGGAGCTAAGCTTGCCCCGCCGACAAAATCTCATCACGCCCTTCATTGGCGACACACGGAGGAACACCAAATCGCCAACACTAAACTCCAAGGCACGAAGTCTAAGGTCAGCGTATCACTTCTGCCTACTCTGAGCTGCTCGAAGTCTATCCTGGATCACTCTGACTCGGTCTAAGGAATTCCGAAGTAAATCTGTACTCTGTGGCCTAGATTTCAACCCATCAAACCAACCAACCGGTGATCTGCAATGCGTACCATAAAACACCTCAAAAGGTGCCATGCCAATGCTTGGATGGAAGCTATTAATATACGCAAACTCATCCAAAGGCAAAAACTAATCCCAGGAACCTCCAAAGTCAAGAACACAGGACTGAAGCATGTCCTCTAGGACTTGAATAGTCCTCTCGGACTGGCCATCTGTCTGAGGGTGGAATGCAGTACTAATCTGAACCTCTATACCAAAATCCAACTAAATAGCTCTCCAAAACTGAGATGTGAACTGAATGCCTCGGTATGAAATGATAGAAGCTGGGACCCCATGCAACCGAACAATCTCACGAAGGTAAATCTGAGCTAACCTCTCTGCACTGTAAGAAGTCTAAACCGACAAGAAATGTGTTGACTTAGTTAGCCTATCAACAATCACCTAGATGGAATCAAACCTCTGAGAAGTATGAGGCAAACCAATAACGAAGTCCATAGTAATCCCTTCCCACTTCTACTCAGGAATGGGAAGTTGTTGCATCAAGCCACTCAATCTAATGTGCTCAAACTTAACATGCTGACAGTTCAAGAATCGAGATACGAACTCTACTATATCCCGCTTCATACCACTCCACCAGTAAAGCTGTCTCAAATCTCTATACATCTTTGCCGTGCCAGGATAAAAGGAGTATCTAGAACAATGTGCCTCATGAAGTTTCAATTGAATCAAATCCCCAACTCTCAAAACACAAAGGAAACTGTCGAACGTCAAAATACCATCAGAACCCAACGTAGACCGGCTGGCCTCACCCCAAACTACCTAATCAAGAAGGTCACACAAACTCTGATCATCAAGCTATCGGCTCTGACTCTGATCAACTAGAGTGGAATAAACCTCAATACTAGAGAGAACTCTGCTAGGATTTGACAAGTCAAGACTAATCAAATGGTTAGCCAAGGACTAGATGTCCAAGGCCAACTGTCGCTCTGAAACTGAAAGTGAAGCTAGGCTGCCCATACTTACCGCCTTCCGGCTCAAGGCATCCCCTACCACATTTGCCTTGCCCGAATGATAAAGAATGGTGAAATCATAGTCCTTTAGTAGCTCAATCCATCTTCTCTGCCTCGAGTTCATCCCTCGCTGACTCGTAATGTACTAAGGACTACGATGATCGGTGAATATCTCACAATGAACTCCATATAAATAGTGCCTCCAAATCTTGAGCACGAAGACTCACCAAATCTAAGTCATGAGTAGGGTAATTGCGCTCGTGAACCTTCATCTTCCTTGATGCATATGCTATCACTCGACCCTGCCCACATCAACACATAACCAAGACCAACCGCAAAAACATCATAATACACGAAGAATCTCTGACCCTCAACCGACAAAGTCAAAACTGGAGCTGAAGTCAATAAGGCCTTAAGCCTCTGGAAGCTGTCCTCGCACTGATCCGACCACTAAAATGGTACATCCTTCCTAGTCAGCATAGTTAAGGTGCTGCTATGGAAGAAAATCCCTGAACGAACCGTTTGTAGTAACCTGCTAACCCAATAAATCTACGGACCTCAGTAGCAGTAGTAGGTCTATGCCAATCACAAACTGCTGAAATCTTTCTCGGATCAACCCTAATCCTATCCTTAGACACCACGTGCCCTAGGAATTCAACTAACTCAAGCCAAAACTTGCACTTTGAGAACTTGGCATAAAACCAATGATCTCTTAAAGTCTGGAGTATAATCATCAAGTGTTGCTCATGCTCATCTCTACTCCGCGAGTATACCAAGATGTCATCTACAAAACTATCACAAATAAGTCCAAATACGGGCCAAGCACCCTGTGCATCAGTTCATAAAGGCTGCGGGGGCATTAGTAAAAACCCAAAAGACATCACTAGGAACTCACAGTGGCCATAACGTGTCCTGAATGCTGTCTTAGGGATGTCCTCTGCCCTAATCCTCAACTGATTGTAGCCGAACCTCAAATCAATCTTCAAAAACATGGTTGAACCCTGAAGCTGATCAAACAAGTCATCAATTCTCGGCATCAGATACATATTCTTCACTATTACCCTATTCAGCTGTGATAATCAATACACATCCGCATCGACCCATCTTTATTTTTCACAAACAGAATAAGAGCACCCCAAGGCAACACACTCGGTCTAATAAATCCTTTAGCTAATAGATCTTGGAGCTGCTCCTTAAGCTCCCTCAACTCAGCAGGAGCCATACGGTAAGGAGAAATAGAAATGGGCCTAGTGCTCGGCTCTAACTCAATAGCTAAATCAATATCTCTCTTAGGTGGAAGGCCTGGCAGGTCGGTATGGAACACATCTAGGAAGTCTCTAACTACAGGAAAAGACTCAGGAGATGAAGGGTCAGCACTAGCATCTCGAACATATGCTAGATAAGCTAAACATCCACAAAAAATCAACTTCCTAGCTCGAAGACAAGAGACACTACTAAAAAAACTGCGAATACCGACCTCAAAATACCGACATCTGGAGGTCGGTTTTCCCTGAAATACCGACTCAAAACCGACTCACAAGACCAAGTCGGAAAAGGCTTGGTTGGTTTCGAATACCGACATCCGGAAGTCGGTATTTACCGACCTCCGGATGTCAGTTTTAATTTTAATTCCAAAAATTAAGAATTTAATATATATTTTATTTTATTTTATTTCCGACTTCCCGATGTCGGTTTCTTTTTAAAAAAATATTATTAAAAATATAATATACTGACCTCTGGAGGTCGGTATTGTTTAATTTCTAATTTATTATCTTTTTGGTGTTCCGACCTCCGGAAGTCGGTATTACTGAATTTTTAATTTAGTATTTTTTTGATTTTCCGACCTCCGTAAGTCGGTATTAATGAAATTTAAATTTATTATTTTTCTGATATTCCGACCTCTTGAGGTCGGTATTATTTAAATTTTATTTTTCTATTTCAGTTGATTCCGACTTCCTGATGTCGGTATTTTTCGGAAAATTTACCAAAAATACCGACATCAGGAAGTCGGTATTTTTTGGAAAATTTACCAAAACTACCGACATCAGGAAGTCGGTATTTTTTGGAAAATTTACCAAAGATACCGACATCCTGATGTCGGTATTTCTGGAAAATTTATTAAACATACCGACATCTTGATGTCGGTATATTTGGTAAATTTTCCAAAAAATACCGACTTCCTGATGTCGGTATTTCTGGAAAATTTATTAAAAATACCGACATCCTGATGTCGGTATTTCTGAATAATTTTCCAGAAATACCGACATCAGGAAGTCGGTTTGTTGTCGATATTTTGCCATAAAATTGACAGTAAATTGCTGCAATTTGAATTGCCCACCTGCATATTTGATAATGCATATATTCAACCAAAACCAGCTCAAATAGCTATCAAGACGATATTTTTCTATATTTACGTTTCACTACTTCAAATTAAACTTAAAATACGATCAAACACTCTAAAAAGTGTACAAACTATATATACTAAGTTCAAAATGTCTAGTAGTTAGGTACAACACAACTACTCATCATTAGCATCATCATCCTCATCCTCTTCACCCTCCTCATCCTCTTCACCTTCCTCACCCTCGATATCAGACTCATCCACTAGGCATCGACGTTTATCACTAGCACAATGAGGAATAATCTTTCCCGACTCAAAAAGAGATTTTAACTGGGACTGAAGCTCCGCATACCTCTTGTTCTCTATCTCCTTTGATGCTGCAATCTGTGCAATCTGCTCGTCTCTTTTCTTCTCCCTTTCGTTTGATGCAGCAAGCTCGGCAGTGAGCATAGATATCTTCTCCTTCATTACAGACACGACCGCTTTATCCACATTATCGAAGCCTGAAGATGATGGACAATAAAACCAGGGTTTCTTCTCTGCAAAAGTCTTTTGTGTGTAACCATAGACTGAACCTCTTACTGGTTCACCCGCACTCTCTCGCCAAAATTGTTCTACTTGTTCATCTGTAAGCGGTGTGTCCTGACTTTCAGGAGGTTGAGTACTACGGTACTCCTGAATTCTTTGCACAAACGACTCCTATATTTAAATGAATAACTCTTAGCATATGAATATAATAAATAAAAGAAAAAAAAGAATAAAAAAAATAGTTTGAATGCAGTTCTTACATGTGTCTGTTGAGCACGTGTCTCACACCAACTTTCATCTGTGGAATTTTTTGGCTTCTTTGTGTGACAAACTTTGAATAACTCTTCCTGTGTTACAGGCCTACCCAAGTCTTTTTCCTGCAAACAACATGCATATAATGTGATTATTAATCTCCAAAAGCTACTTATCAAAAAGGATAATTTTATTTAACTAAATTAAGAAAATATACCATTATCTTCTTTCTAGTAAGCTGGCTAATGGCCCCACCAGTGTGCAAAGAGCCGCCCTTATCCGATGCTCGAGCCTTCTTCCCGATCTCCTTTCTCTTAAGAAATTTTTCATCACTTTTCCAGAAATTCAATAACTTGGCCCACATATCTGGCACCACAAAAGATGGAACTCTATTTTCTGCCCGACAATCAGAAAATAGGCCACTAAGCGCCTTCCCAGCTCTATATTTGAAGTTACTTTGAACTTTATTCTCATGCTCAGGAGCCCATACGTAATATTTCTGCAATAAAAAATAGTTAAATATTTATTCTAGAAATGTGTAGCGAATTTAAATGTATATAATGTGAATTTAATTGAAAAATATTTTTACCCTAAATTCTATGAAGATCTGTCCTTGGATATTAAGTGGTATCGAACCCCAAGTCGGGTACATATCATTATAAAATGATCCGATGCAATTAAGGATTATTTTTGTCATTCCTTCATCCGGAAATAACCTGCAATACAAGATTAAACACTTGGAATATAAATTTGCAAATTAAAAAATTAAAAAAAAACATATAAAAAAAAGATGTAATATAGTTGAATAATACATATATCCTATAGGCTCGATGATGAGTCTCTGGGTATGGTCTCTATCGCCTGACTGTAAACCACCTAGCCGTGGACCATGTGCATCTGAGTGCTGGGTCGTGGTAGTATTAGAACTCGAGCCACCGGAACCAAGACGAAGACCTGAAAGTCCAATTGATCCACTAACAGCACTGGACTGACTAGTGCTGGCTGATGGAAAGGTAGACTGATGACCAAGAAGGGAATAACCCTGTAGTGTTTGGTAACCCGAAGTGGGTACCATGACTGGCAACGATATAGAATGACTAGAAAGTGGAGTCATGCGAGTAGAGGCATTATGTGACTGATGTACCGAGTGAGAAGCTGAAAGTGAGGCTCGTGGTGAGATATAAGCTCGCGGGGGCTCATCAGCTATCACGACCTCAATGGGTCTTTCAGAAGTATAGAGCTTTTTTTTCTTTTTTGAATTGACGGGTTTCTTTTGGTTAGCCTTGTTCTTATCTACCATCTATTAAAATGAAGGTGAAGTTAAAAGAAAAAACAGAGAAATGCTGAGGTTACAAACTACACTTTACTTATTTTAAGTCACTAATTCAAATTTTAACTTAACACAAACTACACTTTACTTATTTTAAGTCATTAATTCAAATTTTAACTTAATAAACTTCACTATTTTAAGTCACTAGTTCAAAATTTCAACTAACAACTAACTACACTTTACTTATTTTAAGTCACTAGTTCAAAATTTTAACTTACTAAACTTCACAATTCTAAGTCACTAGTTTACAATTCCAACTAACAACTAACTACACTTTACTTATTTTAAGTCACTAGTTCAAAATTATAACTTAATACAAACTATACTTTACTTATTTTAGGTCACTAATTCAAATTTTAACTTAATAAACTTCATTATTTTAAGTCACTAGTTCAAAATTTTAACTAACAAACTAACTACCACTCTACTTATTTTAAGTCACTTAGTTCAAAATTTTAACTTAATTACAAATACACTTTACTTTATTTTAAGTCACTATTCAAATTTTTAACTTAATAAACTTCATTATTATAGTCACTAGTTCAAAATTTCAACTAACAACTAACAACCTTTACTTATTTAAGTCACTAGTTCACAATTCAACTAACAACTAACTACACTTTTACTTATTTTAAGCACTAGTTCAAATTTTTAACTTACTACACTTTTTCACTATTTTAAGTCACTAGTTCAAAATTCCAACAAACAACTAACTACACTTTACTTATTTTAGGTCACTAGTTCAAAATTTTAACTTACTACACTTCACTATTTTAAGTCACCAGTTCAAAATATCAACTAACAACTAACTACACTTTACTTATTTTAAGTCACTAGTTCAAAATTTTAACTTAATACAAACTATACTTTACTTATTTTAGGTCACTAATTCAAATTTTAACTTAATAAACTTCATTATTTTAAGTCACTAATTCAAAATTTTAACTAACAACTAACTACACTTTACTTATTTTAAGTCACTAGTTCAAAATTTTAACTTAATACAAACTATACTTTACTTATTTTAGGTCACTAATTCAAATTTTAACTTAATACAAACTACACTTTACTTATTTTAAGTCACTAATTCAAATTTTAACTTTATAAACTTCATTATTTTAAGTCACTAGTTCACAATTCCAACTAACAACTAACTACACTTTACTTATTTTAAGTCACTAGTTCAAAATTTTAACTTACTACACTTTCACTATTTTAAGTCACTAGTTCAAAATTCCAACTAACAACTAACTACACTTTCCTTATTTTAAGTCACTAGTTCAAAAATTTAACTTACTACACTTCACTATTTTAAGTCACTAGTTCAAAATTCCAACTAACAACTAACTACACTTTACTTATTTTAAGTCACTAGTTCAAAATTTTAACTTACTACACTTCACTATTTTAAGTCACTAGTTCAAAATTTTAACTTAATACAAACTACACTTTACTTATTTTAAGTTACTAATTCAAATTTTAACTTAATAAACTTCATTATTTTAAGTCACTAGTTCACAATTCCAACTAACAACTAACTACACTTTACTTATTTTAAGTCACTAGTTCAAAATTTTAACTTACTACACTTCACTATTTTAGGTCACTAGTTCAAAATTTCAACTTACTACACTTCACAATCTTAAGTCATATTTTCAGTTTATATGCATGATAATGATGTGCCAAACACAATCAGTAGCACAATGGCTCACAAATAAACCTATTGGCCCTGCAAGAAAATCAATTTTGTCATCAATAGGATCAACTAGTCTTGACACTAATCCACCACATTATAATCAAATTAAAGACTAAGTGTCAACACTAGATGGACACAAATTGATCTTGCAAGAAAATCAATTTTGTCATCAATAGGATCAACTAGTGTTGACACTTATGCTAAACAAATACATTATAACTAAATTAAAGACTAAGTGTCAACACTAGGTGGACATAAATTGATCTTCCAAGAAAATCAATTTTGTCATAAATAGGATCAACTAGTGTTGACACTTATGCTAAACAAATACATTAACAATGACATGCCCTAGTTAAATGATAAATCCTAATTTAGTAACTAAAATTAACAAAGATAAACCCTAATTTAATAACTATAATTAATTAACAAGAAAATTAAAATTACTTACCTTGATGGACCCCCACCGGAGCAGCAACAGAGACGGCGATAGGCGGCAGCGGCAGGCGATAACAAACTTCAGCAGCAGCAGCGGCAGGAGAAGCGGCAGCAACCTTCAGCAGCAGCAGCGGCAGCAGCAGCGGCAGCAACCTTCAGCAGCAGCAGCGGCAGCAATGTGCAGCAGCAGCAGCAGCGGTGGAAGGCACCAACAACCTTCAGCAGCAGCAGCGGAAGCGGTGGAAGGCACCAACAACCTTCAGCAGCAGCAGCGGCAGCGGTGGAAGGTGGAGGAGGGGGGGGACGCCGGAGGGAATGTTTTCGGAGGGAGGGGGCGCCGGAGGTGAGGGTGGTGTGAGTGTGAGTGTTAGTGTTAGGGTGTTAGGGTTTTTAGGTAATAAAATTTAAAAAAAAAAAACCGACCACTTGAGGTCGGTATTTTTAAAAAATAAAGTATTTTTTGATAAAATCTACCACTTGAGGTCGGTTTTTTTAAAAAATAAAGTATTTTTTTGATAAAATCGACCACTTGAGGTCGATTTTTTTAAAAAAACTAAAAGTAATTAATAAAAATTATTTAATCATCAACATATTTCATAAACTCGGATACATTATTGATTCGTTACATTACTCAATGATTATGCTACTATACAATGTATTTCATACTACTTGAATGGATTATCAATAGATTAATTAATTAGCTTTTGAATACGTACTATATATGTACATCATGACTAGACGAGACATATATTTAAGACGACAGACCAGTAATATATAGGACTTGGTTAATTATATTACTCAACGATCGTCATCGTCTAGTACCTCATATGTACGTAATACAATGTATTCCACTAGCTACTTGGATGAATTGTCGATTAGTTAATTAGTTTTTGAATATGTACTATATATATAAACATACATCACTAAAGACGAGACATATATATTCAAGATGATGGACCATTTAATATACAGGACTTGATTAATTATATTACTCTACGATCGTATATTACCTCATATATGTACGTAATACAATGTATTCCATACTACTTGGATGGATTATCGATTGGTTAATTAGATTTTGAATACGTACTATATATATACGTACAATATCGCCACAAAAAAACATATATTCAAGACGACAGATCATTACTATATATATAGGACTTGGTTATTTACATTACTCAACAATCGTATATTACCTCGTGTGTACGTAATACAATGATATTCCACTGCTTGGATGGATTATCGATTAGTTAATTAGCTTTTGAATACGTACTATATATATACGTACAATATCGCAACAAAAAAACATATATTCAAGACGACGGATCATTATAGTACATAGAATAACTTGGTTAATTATATTCAATGATCGTATATTAACTCATATGTACGTAATATACAACATATTCCATACTACTTGGTTATGGATTATATATCGATTGGTTAATTAGCTTTTGAATACGTACTATGTAGATACGTACATCACTAGACGAGACATATATTCAAGACGATGATCATTATTATATATAATATATAGGACTTGGTTAATTACATTTCTCAATGATCGTATATTAACTCATATGTACGTAATATATGACGTATCCATACTACGTATTTGGATATGTATTATCGATCGGTTAATTAGCTTTTGAATACGTACTATATATATATATACGTATATACATCACTAGACGAGACATATGTATATTCAAGACGATGTATAAGTTATGAGGGAATCTATGTATTATCTTATACAGGATATAGAAGGTGGAATAAGTAATACTTGTATAATTAATACATGAATAACTAATCTCTACATAACTAATACATGTATAAATAATATATAGATTCCCTCATAACTAATATCTACATTACTAATACCTATATAACTTTAACTAGCTACCAAACGACCCCTTAGTGTTATAAACAATAGAAAAATAGTGATTATTACAAATATTTTAAAGGTAATACCGACATCCGGAGGTCGATTTTATTCAAAATAATTAAATAAAAGTAAAATACCGATCCGAAGGTCTCCGGAGAAGTCGGTATTACCTTTAATTTTAATAAATAAAAGTAAAATACCGACCTCCGGAGGTCGGTATTACCTTTAATTTTAATGAAAATAAAAGTAAAATACCGACCTCGGAGGTCGGTATTACCTTTAATTTTAATGAAAATAAAATTAATTATGTTAAATAAATAATACCGACCTCTGAATGTCGGTATTAATATTATTTTTATTTTATAATATAAATAAAATAATTAAATAAAAAATAAAAAATAAATACCGACTTCGTGAAGTCACTATAAGAATAATTTAAGGTAAATAAAATCAATTATGTAAATTTAATATTACCGACATCAGGAAGTCAGTATTAATTTGTTTTGTTTGTTCTTTATCTTATAAATAACTGTCCTCCGGAGGACGGTTTATTTAAAAGTTATTAAAAATATTTCTTTTTTTCATTTTTTTATATTTAATTGAGATAAATTTAAATTTTATTTTTTATTTACTAATTCGATACCGACTACAAGAGGTCGGTTTTTCTTTATTTTATTTTTTTCTGGGAAAGTTTCCGACCATCGGAGGTCGGTATTTGGTTTTCCCGCATTTTTTTTCCAAATAAACCGACATCTTGAAGTCGGTTTTCTTAAGAAAATAAAATAATTTTTTGTTTTTAACAATACCGACTTCCGGAGGTCGGAAATTACCGACTTCCATAGGAGGTCGGTAATTTTGAGGTCGGTATTCACAGTTTTTTAGTAGTGAACCTTAACTCATTTGTGGAGAAACTAGAACCACAAGAAACGTATTCATGGGGAAAAACAGGATGCTCTCATAGCTAATGAAAGATGTTAGAACTTGAAGAAGAAACCTGAGAGATTGCTCCTTTTTGAGTCTTGAGCATAGTTTTCTTGAAATCCTTGTAGTCTAGGTTGGGGAGGGAGGAGATAACGTAATGTGTTTTTAAGTGTTCTTCTTTGTTAAAAGAGGTTTTAAATCATATATATCGAGTATCTAGAAGTGGTAGGACGAAACACCTTAAATAGATGAAGTGTTGAAACTTTGGCTGAAATAGGCCTCAGGGCGCCGCGGTGGCCATGCTGCATGACAAGCTCTCTCAAGTTTGGAGACTAGGGTTGCGCGGAGGTCATATCATTGGCATGTAGGGCGTTGCCCTGATCTCTGTGCCCGCTCAAAATTTTATCTAAGTTTGGAAAGAGCTTCGATCTGATTTTTAACTGATTCTTGAGTCAAATAACTTGGTTCTAAAGCTTCAACACACGTACGGGATAACCTAAAATATGATTCGAGATGCGAGGTGTTACACTAGGGACGACAGAAATTTTGGCACCATTATACCTTTTTTAATCAACTAAAGAACGAACATCCAAAAAATGAAAAGGGTCATGACACCCTAATTTGAAGGTATTAAGAAATAATTATAAAAGAGATATCGAGCTTTAAGCTGGTCAGTAATATATTCTAATTATATTACTTTGACAAATCTCATCTCGGAGGACTTAAAAGTAGAAGAGCCTCGAAAAAGAGTTTCTTATCAACGAACTTTAAAAAGTTTTACCGATAAATTCAAGACGCAAAGATTAGAAACGCTCAAAATAAGAGAAGAATGTAAGATAATAAGCAGTTCTCTTCATTAAAAGTCCATAAAAGGATAACATATACAAACATTTGGTGCACTTCCTTATGACTAAAGGAAGATATATCTAAAAACCCGAAAAAGATTACAAGAATGTGTCACTTATGTTCCTAGAAAGAAAAACTTTTTGGGTATAAGGAATGTTATACCCCATTTTAATCGAGGTTAAATTAGTGTACAATATATTGGTGATTCCTAAATTAACTAATTTTAAGAGTCGCCACCTAAATAAATTATAAAGGTGAGTTAGGATACCTAAATTTATCATTATTAACTCTGTAAGGTCTACTAATATTTAGAGATTCTAAGGTAAGGGTTCAATTAATCTTAAAGGGAAGGGGTGAGGCATCATTTAAGATTCGTATTAAAACGATTAACCGGCTGGACTTAAATTGATTAATTAAAATGTTGTTAAGTTGTTGAGCTACAAGGGCCACTACGTCGTTGAAACTTTATGAAATAACAGAAAGTGCAAATCACTTTGAGAGAAAAAAAACTTTTGAGTTTAAAAGAATTAACTCTTTTTCTAAAACAAAATAATAAAAATCACTTGAATTTAGAAAGGCTCAAAGGTTTAAGACTTAATTTTTTCATAAACAATCAACTTAAAACTCATTTAAAAACGTATTCACTGTATTAGTAAACTAAAAAAAGTTAGCAGTAAGGTGTAAGATATTTCAAGTACATTAGTCAGGTAAATAGCTATATGTATATGAAAGAACGTATTTTGAAAACGTAAGTAGTAACTTTAAAGAAGTGTTTTAAAAGATTTCACTCATAATTAGGCCTCTTAGCTAACTAGAATAGACAAATTACACGGCATTACCACATTAACCAAAACGCCTAACCATATTTTC
Source organism: Jaltomata sinuosa (assembly GCA_003996215.1). Lineage (NCBI taxonomy): Eukaryota > Viridiplantae > Streptophyta > Magnoliopsida > Solanales > Solanaceae > Jaltomata > Jaltomata sinuosa. Next base: position 174,991 of record QJPP01002216.1, on the reverse strand, counting down.
ACTTCGTGCTATCCAATTTTAATCTATCTATCTATCTATATCTATCTATATCTATATCTATATCTATCTTCTATACTATATTAAAAGTGTGAAGCACCTTATAATGTGATTTGAACTTTTTGCCCTTCATTAAAAGTCTCTCCTTTAGACAAAATCGTCTTTTTACTATTTTTCTTCAATTATTATTATTAATATATAACAAGAAGTCTAAATTTATAGAATTCATTAAATATATATTTATACGACTATGTTTTTTAGCTTTAAACATCAGTTTAGGTTTAGGATTCCTTTTGATAAATTAATTAATATTATTTATATTAATTGTCTCTCTTTATTTAGTTAAATTTGTTATTTATACGATTATGTTATTAGTATTTAGATTTAAGCATAACTTTAGGAGTTTAGGTTTAGGATTAGAATTTCTTTTAACTAATCAATTAATATTATTTTTATTAATGTCTCATTTTATTTAGGTTTACGACGACTATTCTTTCAAAAACTGTTCTAGGAGAAAAAATTATATATATATATATATATATTTAAAGTGTGAAGGACCTTATAATGTTGTTGTTCTTCTTACTGTTATTTTCTCTACTTAATATAGGTGATAGATGAATGTTTGGTCAGACTTTGAGGAATTTTTGTGTAGAGATTAGGTTTAACCGTATTGTTTTGATATCTGAATTATCGTATTATTTTGTTGTAGTTTTTATTTTGTTACCAGATGTTGTTTTTCTGCTTAATACAGGTGGTAGATGTGCTTGATCGGGTTATGAGGATTTTTCATTGTATTGTTTGTCTCGATTTCGTATTATTTTATTTAGTTTTTATTCTGTTACTAGATATTTTTTTTTTGTTGCTTAATACAGGTTGTAGATGAATATTTAGTCGGATTTTGAGGATTTTTCGTGAAGGTTAGTTTAATTGTATTGTTTTGATATCTCGATTATTGCATTATTTTTTGTAGTTTTTACTCTGTTACTAGATTTTTTTTGTTGTTGCTTAACACTGGTGGTAAATGAATGTTTTGTCGGGTTTTGAATTTTTTTTGTGAAGATTAGATTTAATTGTATTGTTCTGATATCTCAATTATTGTATTATTTTATTTTTGTAAAGATATTAAAATTTATATTTATTTTAATGTTGACTTTTATTTTTCAAAGATATGTTTGTTTCACATATACTTTTATTGATTAACGTAATACATAATGCAACACGCGTACACTAATCATATTAGATAATGATTTAAATACGTGAGTGGTGAAGAGCTTCACCGGCCTCAATTGCAATATTATATACTCTATTGTCTTTTTGTATGCAATTTTTTATATTGTTGCGATACACACGTGCAACGCACGTACACTAAACTAGTAACCTAAAACACATCAAAGAGGTCTATAGATTAGTTCCCCTACTACCTAGATACTATTAGGTTAAAGGATCCTAAGCATTGTCATAATTATTATTTATTAACATAGAATTAATAGTCTTAAATGATCATGTAAAGTCTAAAATAGGAGCTTGACACTGAAAAAGTGAATAGAACAATTAAGCAACTAAAAAGAGGCAAAAATAGCTGGAAAAAAAGGATAAAAGATCTCTACTCTTGGAAGTCTACAAATAATGACTTCACTATTCTTCATTGTGATTAAACACGACAAGGAGATAGATAGACTTCTATGAGTAATGATCGATTCCGAGATTGGAATTGTGAGAGTACTGCATTAAGACTCCATATTTGCTTCAGTGTGTTCATGCAAACAAAAGACGAGAAGTAGAAAGTTATAGAGGATGATTTAATTCCTAACAACATATATAAAGTAAATAAACAAAGTTATAACGATACACCACATTCCACTTTTGATAGTTCAAAAATAAGTGATTCACGATATCGTCCACACCATGATGTATTTGAACATACACAAAATCATTTACCGCTTCAAAATAGATTTGTCAAACATAACGACCTGAAAACAAAACTTTTGTTTCCCCGAAAAATATTAAATCATTATACTATCCTAAAGACTCAATCCTATGACATGCAAGACAGAGAAAAAAACCTTAACAAAATTACTGTGAAGAAAACCTTAACAAAATTACTGTGACTTTCTAATTAGGTAAAATCATATTAAGACATTCACTAGTTCAGCAAATAGAGAAGATCACATAGGGTAAGTATTCAAACTAATTAATGATACTACCTACAATCATGGCTTCTAAAATAATATTTGAATATGTTAAGAGCTTATAGAACCTAAAATAGCAAGAGACTTGAACAAACAATTTCACACATGATTTTCGAAACTCGACAGATAAGAATTTAATACATGATTTTCAAAATGTGAACTCTTATCAAGAACGTGATTTACAAATACAAGAGATAAGACCTGAATTAAAGCATCTCCAACACTCGCGAAGGCAAAAAGAACTACATTCTTATCAATACACCATCAAGAAACATTTTAAACAAATTTCCTAAGAGCAATATGTCTTCTTTTAAGCAAAGGAATAAAATGTATGTAAACAACAACTAAATCAGATACAGAACAACACTTTCGAGTAGCTACAGATTTCTTATGAACATGCTTTTCTATTGCAATGAAACAGAGATCATATTTCAATAAAGATGCCGAATATAAGATCATAATCTTAATCTATATAGCACCAACAGTTACCAAAAAAGAAACACTTATGTTTTATTACACTAATATGTGAGAAAACAAATCAAAATTAAAAGCACCTTGAGCACATAAACGGAATAAAAATATATGTCAAGGATTTAGACGGAATCGAAAAAGAGAAAGAAAGAATAGCACCGACCTTTTGTGGGGCAGTGACCGAGGATATGAGGTTCACTACTCTATCCACAAATATGAGAACTAAACTTTTAAATAAACAGAAGTAGATACACAAGAGTTGAGGAATTTCGTGTAATGATCCTTCCGGTCATTTATGCATTTTCGCCTTCTTTATATTGTTAGAGTTTGTATGTAGTGGTCCCAAGTAATTTATGGCTAGCGTGCTCGGGCCATTTGTTTGGTCTTTATGACCGTTTTCCCGTTTTAAAGCTTTAACTTTGGAAATCATTGACTTCAGACAACTTTCTTAGCTATCGTGCTCGAAATCAAATTCTGACAGTTCTGTTAGCTTCGAAGCGTGAACTTTGGTCTAGTGGTACCTTTGGTCGGGATTCGGGAGCTTTTCAGCTTAAAATTCTCTCTCGTTTTGTGTTTTCAGGCCAGTTGGACTTGTTTGGTTGACTTTGGTCAACATTCGGAGAAAACAGACTCGGATGAAAATTCCGTCAGCGTTGTTAGCTCTGGAATGTCGAGTTTAGGCTAGAGGGACCATTGGTTCGGGTCTCTAGGCTTCCGAACTTGATTTTCGGCCCTTGGGTTCCATTTTGGAAAAGTTGGTCTAAAGATTAATTTTGGGCGCGGGGCTCACTTTTCGTTAAATTGACCTCCGATGGGATTTGTATCAATTCCGTTGGATCCGGAATACCATTTCTAGTCGAATAGCTCAGCTTATTTATGTTCGCCCGACCCCGAATACGTTCTCGGGGGTCCATCATGTAAAATTTGCCTAAGGATTGGTTGCTGGTGTGGGCAGCAGCGTGCGCCTGACTGCCCTGGCACCTGTGCCCATGCGCCTCAGCGCCTGGCCGCCCAGGCCCCTGTGCCCATGCGCCTCAGAGCCTGGCCACCCTGGCCCCTGTGCCCATGCGCCTCAGTACCCACCCCGACCCCTGGGCGCTAACAGCTTATAAATGTTGGCCAGACCCTTTTCTCCTTCATTTGCCCAACACCCAAAACTCGTTCCTCCATTAAAATACAAAACCTCTATTAAAACACCTTGATCAACCAAACAACTTAGAGGAAATTATTTTGTCGATCCTTGCTCGTTTGTGGACTCCTAAATCCGGTAAATTCTCTCTTTAAATTCCGAATTCTCCATGGATGATGAACTCAAAACCTCCATAGCTCACCTTGATCGTTCCCAACAATTTGGGGGTTGATAATTGTTGAATCTTGATCTTTTGTTGGCTTCTAAACCCCGTAAGTTCCTCTTTAAATTTTGATTTTCTTCCATTAATTCCCTTTATAATCTCTTGATTTGTGGGCTGTTTTGAGCCCCAATTGATGTCCATTTTCGCTTAAATTTTGAGCATGTGCTCCTGGGATAGTAAGGAACACATGAGTATTTTTCGTTTCCGATTTCAGGTTGCAGGGCCCACGGGCTAGTTTATGATCCGGATTTTGACCCGGTTATATTTATAGCATTATGGGTATCATTAGTCTCGTGGTTAATAAATAGATTATTGTGTTGATAGTATTTTCGCAATTTGGAGCTTCCCGGATCAGTTCGAGCTTGGACGATACCGGCCCCGCAGCTAGTCGTCAGATGACAGGTAGGTTATGACTTTCCCTACGTAGACTCTGCGTATATAAGCTATAACTGCATTAATTAGTATCCTTGGGTGGGTTGTTATAGGTTGGTACCCCAGACCTTGTCCGTCTCTTCGGTCCATTTATTTCATATGTTGATTGTAGTATTCGTGTAGTATTGTATATTACCCTTGTGGTCCTGTGTGGCCTTGTATTGACTCTGAAACATAGATGATGGATTATTTAGAAATGTCTGTGAGTCCCGTACATCGATATATTATTCTAGGTTGGTTACATCTGTTGTAAATCTGTGAGCCTGTGCAGGGCTGCTAGGAATGTTTATGAGCCGTTGGGCTAACCTATTGATTGCGAGCATATCATTCATGCAAAAGTTTTTCTGCATGTTTTACTACTGATTTAGCTTTGGGCCGACTACAAATATTTTTCTAAACTTTGCATGGCCCCGAGGGCCCATTTTCGGTATCATCACTTTGAAAGGATTTTAAACTGGCTTTTATGAAACCTCTTGGTGTAAAGAGGATATTACGATGATTTGATCCTCAATTTTCATACTTATACTAGATCGGTTGAGCCGTGGTGCTAGACTTATTTGGAGATTTATTTGAGATAATATTAGACTCGGTAAAGTCGAGCATCAGAATTGATTTACTACTGTTTTAGACCCGGATACGCTCCGGGCACCCTTTATGAGAGTTATTGAGACATGATTAATGATTTAGACCCGGATACACTTTGGGCACCCTTGACGGGGTTTTTGAGATTACTACTACTGATTTAGATTTGGATCGAATTCGGTAACATACTACGAGATCCTGATTATTAAGCTATATTTTGAGTTTCGTGTTTAGTATGTGGTCTAAGAGTAGACCTTCATGGACCCTGTCATTCCTGGGCCATAGGCTACGGGCCGACGCAGTGTGCCAGGAAGAGGGGTGTATGGCGTAGGAGAAGTACTCGGGAAAGGCCATTCCATGGATCCTGCCTCTATTGGGTCTTTGGGGTACTGGAGGGGGTAGCATACGGCACTGCAATCACACTTGGTTACAGATTCATCATATCATATCATCATCTTGCATATTGTGATCCGATTTCACCCTTGTTTACTGTGTGCTCAGTGTACACTCCGATGGTATGGGCGACCGGAGGGTTTATTTTCACTTGATTGCGTTCCTCAGTTGTATGGGTGGCTATTGGGACTGTAGGTAGATTATATTACTCATGTCCTTTTATAGAGCTTGTTATGGCATTCGGTTCTTGGTGGATTAACGATTGTTAGCCTGTTAAGGCTCCGATTATTGAACTTGGATTATTGGAGGGCTAGTGAGTCCTACATTTTTTAGACACTATTGTGTGGTCTTCTGAGCGGATTGTGGTTTTTTTTTATTCTATTCCTTATCGTGATTTTGAGTAGTAGCTCTCGGTTATTGTTGTTTAGTTATTCCATCCTAGAGTTGTACTTGTGAGGTGGATTCTTGTTTATGCTTATCTTGAAGTTGGATTTGTAATATGATTTCCTTACGTATGTTGATTCCATCTTGAGTATGTTAAATTGATTCCCTTCTTTCCTTTTACTTGAGGTTACCGGTATATCGTCATTTTCTCAACTCTCTTTTTTTATTTATATTATTATGCAAGGACTCTAGGTGCGTTCTTCTTTCCTTCACCTGTGTTCTGTGTGTGTGTATATATATCTTATGTGCTAGCATTGTATGCTTATAACTCTTGGTTGACTATTCTTCGTGCTAGTTTTCATGTGCTTTCTCTATTGCTTCTGTGACTGCTTTCTTGCTATCTGCTATATTACTATTTTTATATCTTATATGCACTCAGTCGGCCGATGATGCCTACTGGGTACCCGTTGCTTAGCAATTGGTGCTCATACTACACTTCTGTATCTTTCTGGTGCAGATATTAGTTGAGCTTTCACCGTTGATCGCATTGGAAACTCGTGCAGCTTTTGGATATTCGAGACTAGAGTGAGCGCCTGACGATTGGGGCTTGACCACCTCTTATCTTTTGTACTATTACTCTTTGTATATTCGAAGAGAGTTGTACTTATCATTTTGTTACTTCTAGCACTTGTATTATATTAGAAGTCTATGTACTATCGATACCAAGTCGTGAAGTTGGTGTAGTTTCATTATGTATATATTTGGGTTATTTGCTTCCGCATTGTCTTATCTTTATATTCTACTTTCGCTTATTTTTTTGCTTATTGTGCGTATTGGTTAGGTAGTATCCCATTACTAACCGTTTTGGGCTACGGGAGTCGGTTCGCCTATTGAGGGGTTGTAGGTGTCATCATAACCTGAGAAATCGGGTTGTGACATTTCGTGGTCTGAAAACTTGATTTTTCGTTGAAGATATAAGGGGTATTTATAGCCAAGAGCTAGTGTTTCATCTTCTCATTTTGGGCGGGATTTGAGCCGTTTGAAATTCAAAATTGGACCATAGGAAGGTCACAATACAACTCAAAAATAACCGTTTGTCATTGGACCTGTGAACGAATTCTTTGATTCAGAGCCGCAGAGATTCGTCCTTGCTATTTCATGAGAGAGTGAAGATTTAGTTTGACTCTTTTTATTGGCTTGTGCCTTTTGCTCAAAATGGCAGAAGAGGAAAAGATGAGCTCCTGACAAGTTAAGAGAAGACACTTGCACTGAAATGGAGCAAAGCTTCTGCCATGGTGAAAAGAGATTGATCTCTTATCCAAAGATGGAAAAAAGAGAGGGTGCGGCTGTTTGTTTAGGAGTAGGGTAAATGAAAAACCTAATTGGTTTAGATAAGTTGTGTCATTGCTAATTTTAAATAATTGGGCTTGTTAGTGGGCTGATCCTTGAACGAATTTTTTAGTGAAGATATTTGTTTGATTTTGGGCTCATTTTGATCGATTTTCATGGCCTTCTTTCCTTCTCAAAAAAAATTTGTTGGGCTTCCTTATCTTAATAATTAACCATGATATAATTATATATATTATAATCAAACAAAATATGAATATTGTAATCTTGAAAATATACATAGAAAATATTAGTGAAGTAAATAATTAAAATAATAAAATAAATAATAATCATTATAATTAGCACAAATAACGATAACAATATATGATAACGAAAATGAAATAATAGAGATAAATAACATAACTATAATGATGATACTAATGTTATATTTATTTATTAATAATAAGAGTAGAAAAAGATAATATAGTAAAAATAGTAAAATTATAGTAATAGTTAGAAATATAAATTATTAATGACTAGGAAGCACGAGGAAATAAATTAGAAAAAAGATGGGACAAAATTGAGTATCAACAAGAAATACAGTGATACACTTGAAGCTCACAAAAATGTAGAACTGGGAGAAAGTCCGGATACACTCTCATTAGATAACTTCATTTGTATCAAAAAATTGGTAAGATGAAAGTCATAGCAGGATGTGGTCCTAGATCACAAGATTACCAATGAGGAAAAAGGAAGGGTGAACAAGCACAACCAATATCACTTTCAGCTTCACCCCCTACTTCTTCCTCGCCCTCAACGATCCTTAGTGGTTTGTTAAAAAATAAAATCAAAGGCAGAGACAATGACAAAGTAGAAGTCGGGGAAGAACAAAACATGATCCTAAAAGATAAGCATGGCAGAAGAAGAAGTCGATAACATAAAAATAGAACTATCTTCTTTGTTCTGAGAAACATATTGTAATAACTCATGTGAATGAGAAAATAATATTTGAGGACAAAGAATATTTATAGGCAAAAGTTATACTTGAAAAGGTACATATCACAAGAGAAAGAAAGGAAGTTAGAAGGAAAAAAATGGAAAAAAATATTTCTTGGAATTATCAACCATCAATGCGACGCTTCAAAAACTGAATAGCCTCACAATGAACGAATCACCTACGACCACACATCATGGAAATAACGAAAACGAATGACCCATGTCAGAAGCATTAATCAAAAGAGGTATTTTGTTCTCTTTCATAGGAAAATATGATTTGAAGGAAAAATGGGGATTTTAGAAAGGAAAGCGAATCATCTACGTTCACTAGATAAAAGAGAAGTTTAAATCTAGAGTCCGTATTTGTATAGGATAAAAATAGATGTGACACACATACAAGTTAGATGTTGACACGTGGAAGGATAAAAAAAATAGTAACTCAACATGAGAGATGATCCATCTTGAAGAGGTAGAATGAATCGGACAAAAGCTCAAATACTAGACCAAGGCTGAGACACAAGGAGAGAGAATCATCAGAGGACGCTAGCTATTATGCAAGCGATCCAGAGACAACGCCGAGCGTTACTCTTTTTACTCTTAAATTTTATTTAATTAAATAATTAACATGAGTTAAGAGAGAATAATTCTTGCATATCAGACCATGATTATTCATCCCTATAAAAGCAATAGAATTATCACATTGTACATCATCAAATTCTATTACTGGATACTTGAATTTCACCTTAGCAATATTATTATTTGTTCATCATCTTCGAGCATTCGTTAACTTCGTTCAGAGATTTTTTCACCAAAAATATCATTTTAATCAGGCCAACACAAGTTACATTGGCTTAATGGTATTAAATTCAATCAATTTTTCTTAGCTTCTTTTTTATTTACAACTTTACTTGCTTACATATTCCGTTATCTCGATCGATCCAATCTACGTATCCTTTAAACCTTGCGTATAAATTCAACTGTACATTTTTTAGAATAAACAGGAGGGACTAGTGATTTAGTGCATATAGTTTGAGATTTTTTTTGAAATGACGAGTTGAAGATTAATAATAATATGTCTTTATATTATTTGATGTTAACACTATATTCACATTAGCAAGGGTGAAAAACACTGGGAGTTGTAGGCGTTGAAAATTAGGGGTCGTTCTGTAGAGTGTATTAGAGGAAAAAATGCATGCATTAACTTTGTGTATTACTAATACCTTATTTGGTACACTTTTTTAACATATGTATAACTAATGCTTGCATTATTAATACACTCTATTGTGTATTGAGGTATGTATTACTAATACCATAAATTTTCGTGTATTAGTAATGTAATACATTATAATGCATCCACTAATATGGTTAAAGACACAATTATCCTTCAAAACTTTTTTCACATCCTTTCCATCATATTTGTGGAGGGTATTTTTGTAAATAATTATTTTTTAAATTTTTTTTATGCAATGCATGTTATTTTTAATACACCAAACCAGACACTGCAGCATAACTAATATAAGCATTACTAATACACCATATTATGCAGTATTCTTATACACCCTACACTACCAAACGACTCCTTATAGTTTGGATGAAATAAATGTATTAATTTGAGAATTAGTAAAAGTTATAGAGGGGGCTTTGTAAAATTTCGTGTGTTGAGGTAAATTGTCGGAAAATGGTCTCAGATAAACCCAGTCAAATTATAAGCCCTCTTTGGATTTCTGTAATAACCACCAGATAATCGGCCTACTTCTTCTTGCTGGAGTGTGTTAGCCGCGGGAATTTTTGCTTGGATGCAGCATCACATCAACAACCCTTTGGAGTAACTGGATTTCGTGACCTCATTAATGTAAGGAAGTTTCCATTTCATCACTTTTTATTTTATTTTTTAGCTCTGATTTCCCCCCTGCAATCTTGGTTTTTATAATAAAGGGTAGTCTTCCAAAGATTATTAAAGTGGTTTTACACCTATTGGGTCAAAAGGAAGAGATATCTGAAATTCATTTGATTGATGGATTGTCATTTTATTGTTGTGGTGTTGTCTTGGTGCAGGATAATGAAAATTGGGTGTTTTATTATCTGAATTTTAAGTTTTGGATTCTCTTTGGGGTATTTGTTTTAAGCCCCTTTATGACATTGAGGTACATGAACTGGGGTTTGCTCCAAATTTATGTTTTAGTGGAACAATGGATGTTATAGGAAAGAAATCAAAGATCACATTGCTTCTTTAAGATAAATTGTTGGCTTGAAGTAGCTCAAATCATGGAGATCTTTTTTTCTATAACCCATCTTTTTATTCTTATATATTCTTTTTTTTTTGTTTGTGTACTTCCATTATATATTTCAATTAAGGAAAATTTGCTGTCTCTAGTACTTTGGACTGCAGTACTTTATTGCCGTGCTTTTTCCTCTATTGTGCCCCTTGTTACGGGTTCCTAAGCCCAAAAGTTATTCCTTCACCTTGTAGAAGGATATGTACTTCATATAAAAAGAAAACACAGTACATCTCTTGTTCTGATGTCACATTCCAAATCCTGAACTCTACATCCGCATTGTATTTCATTCACCTCTATTTCATACTCTTGAGTCATTTACGAGGTAAATTTTCTGTAGGGAGACAAATGATCAACCGTTAATACCTGGACTACCAGATGATTTGGCATTGAGATGTCTAGCAAAGATATCACATGGATATCATGGTACTCTTGAAACAGTATGTACACGATGGAGGAAGCTATTCCACAGTGCAGAATATTCAAATTACAAAGCTAGAGAAGGATGGTCCGAAAACTGGCTGTTTGTTCTGACTGGAGAATCTGAGAATCAATGGGTTGCTTATGATCCTGAAGCTGATAGGTGGCACCCTCTTCCTAGGATACCCACGAGCCACCCTGACCAAGCGCACCTTGGTTTCTCATGTGCCTGTGTCTTAAATAAATTTCTTCTGATTGGTGGCACATATGGAGCATGTGATCCAGTATTTCCCCATCAAAAAGCCGTGACGACAAATAAAGTTTTCCAATTTGATCCCTTCAGAAAAGAGTGGAGAAAAGTTGCAAGTATGAGAACACCACGTTCTCACTTTGCTTGCAGTGTTGTCTCTGGTAAGGTTTATGTTGCTGGAGGGCGCACATCATCAGGTGAAGGGCTTGCTCTTGCTGAAGTTTATAATCCACTGACAGACAAGTATGTTTTTAGAAACTTATGGTATATTTGTCTTACTTCTGCTTCAACATTTTATGAACTAGATCAAGCGTTACCTTATGCATTTTAAGTATAAAAGGAAATATGGCTTTTTAAATACAGAACTAATCTTAGATAAGGGTATTTAAGTAGATTATCATGCTATTATTTGGACCAAAAGATACCCAATTATTGTCGAGATTGTAAAATTATTTTAGGGACTATGTATATCAAATATAGCAGAATATATGGAGTATAGGAATGCCATGTGAATATTTGTCTGGATGCATGTTTCTTCCGAGTAGAATACCTGTTTGTGTTGATAGAGCTGTTGGAATTCTATCCTTTTAGTCTTGAGCTGAATACTGTGTCTCCAACCAAAGAATATTAGATCTCAAAATGGAATTGCACGTATACAGAAAATGATTTGTGAACCAGACTACTTATCTTCTTCACTTGTTTCTGCATTTTTGACTTAGTTTTTCATTTCTGTTTCTGTTTCACCATATATTGTTTTTTTGATTGTTAAAGGTAGTATATATCGAAATCAGCAACAAGTTTGTGCTGTGAAGTAATTACAACGGTGTTCGAAAGGTGTAGTGAGCCCAAAAGGTCAACCATGACATCAATGTCATTTGCAATACCATGTTGCACCAAAAATAAAGTAAAGATATACATCTGTATTTAATACTAATTACAGATTCCGATATGCTCTCAAAAGTTCTACCATTCCTTTCTTTCCATGTAATCCACCATATCGCTGAAGGAATGGAGTTCCCACCATATCACTGAAGGAATGGAGTTCCAAGTTTTCCTTTTGGCCTTGCCCAGATCCCTCAAGTTCCAGCCTTGCAGTATCTCCCTTGGTGTTAATAGCACCCCCATAATACTATAGAAGAAGCTCCAAATCTGAGAAGTGAATTGGTAGTGAAGAAATAGGATATAAAACTACCTGAAAACTCGTCCAAATTTTTTCATTTTTGCCTGTCTTGGTTTCTCGTTTTAGTCAAATTTTATATAAAAAAACTTGTCCGAAATTTGATCACGTCCAAAACTCGTCCTAAAAGGATAGACGGCCGTCGCAAATATAATCCGGTTTTTAAGTCCGGAGTCGAATTCCACAAAGAACTAAGGCTTAGTTATGATTATTCAATATCACTAAGAGAATAGGTTCCAACAGTTTTATGAGTTATAAAGATTAAGATTTATATTTTAAACTACCTAACTAATAAATATTAAAGCAGTAAAATTATCAACTAAAGAGGATAAAGTTGGAAACAAGATTAAGGAGGCCTAGAGTTATGATTTCCCCAATATTGGAATCTTTTTTCGCTATGTTATCTATAATCCCGCTCATTTATCCACTACAGATCGTGAACCCTCTACTTCGCAAATCTCTCTTGAGCAATCACGATAATTTACTAGACATATTCTCTCGAATTACTCTAGCTAGCAATTTCTCACTCACTATGACCACGTTAAAGCTTCATTATCTCTAAACCCGCAGTATTGATTTCTCATATACCTAAGGAGTGACATTGTTCAACAATAACCTAAATCTGCATTCTTTCTCAAGAAATAAATAATAAATAGGCACAACCAATCGATGACCATTCAATCAATTGAAATAAACATGTAGTTGAACAAGTAGAGAAATTCAAAGGACTAAATTATATTAAGACGTAACAAGGATTCATCCTATAAAAGGTTCCATCAAAACCCTAGATAATGAATCTAGCTACTCATAATATTGTTTAAGAACATAATATAGAATTCATAATGAACAAGTAAAAGAAGGGAAGAAAATGAAACTCTAAGCCGAATTCCTGTTGCTTCACTTCTCTGTGTGTTCTTGCCTCCAGAATTATGTGTCTCGTGTTTCGTAGCTGCCAACGTGAAGCCCCCAATAACAATGTAATAACTTGTATAAGTCTCCATGGACTACTCTGCCCTTGTCCCAATTATGCTAAGCTTCCGGTTTTCTCGCTAAGTTCGTGGGTCGGTTACCTATAACACTCAGTCTAGTGCAAGGAATGAACTTCTACTTCAGCCTAATAACCTTTCTGATGCAAAGTCCTACTACCTTGTTCCTTTATCAAATTTATATGTGCACATAATAGACTAAATAAAATCTTTCCAACTCTTGCCTTCTTTGGTGTATATTCTCCATAATTGATATAAGGACAAGTTGTGATTCCTCCAAGTGCAGCATCTTTCAAGTTCCAACTTCGATATTTTTTTAATTTTAATTCTATTTCCCATGTTCATCATTAGTGGCTCATGATGGGAGTTCTCCTTCCCTTTACTTCACTGTTTTGTGCGAGGGGCAAAACTCTTGACTCGTCTATGCTGGTTGCGAGGCGAGCGTGGCATGCAAGCTAGGCTATTCTCGGATCTTCATTCCTTTGCTTCAAATCGAGCAAAAATCACCTCTTTTCGGTCATGTTCATCCGACACATTTCGTACACACATAAAACTCGTAATGAGCTCAAAACAATTCATTAATACATAAACCACACAACTTTAGTCAAGATATGAGGCGATAATGTACTTGAAATATAGACTTTTGAGCCGAATATTAGTTGTCATATTTTTCTTGCAAACATGCTTCGTTTTCATGTCTTTGTCTTTTGAGTCGAGGGTTGATCAGAAACAACCTCTCTACCCCCCCACAAAGGTAGGGTAAGGTCTGCATATATCCTACTCTCCGCAGACCCCACTTGTGGAATTATACTGGTATGTTGTTGTTGTTTTATAATATACAAATTCATAAGTTGGAATACAGGGAGTATTGAACAATATGTTAAGAGTTATAAAATAGAAATTAAGTTAAAAGAGTTCATGAAATTGAGGAGTGTTGATCCTATTAAGCCAACTTAATAATGGAAAGGAATCTTGACCAACGTAATCCTAAAATGTCTTATTATGATTCTAACTTTGCTTCCAATTACAGAAGTTATTTGATTACCTTCTTTCTTTTGGGATTGATTAGCACAAGATATTGTACATAAAAGATTAATCGATCAGGTTATAAATAATAAGCTACTGATCCACGTGCAAATATTAAGTGTCATCATCCTATAGTATCTCTAGAATTTAATGTTAAGTTAAATAGTCTAATGATAGTGGTCATGCGAGAATTAATATCTCATGTACTTATTAAAATATGTACCTACAATATTTTTGTACATAAATATTATAGATAAAGCGTTTGATTGAAAGACAAATGATTATTTAACTTTACATAGCCATTTTGTTCTATCTACTTTTTGGATTAGGTTTTTCCACTTTTATAATGATGGTTGCAGCATATATATACAACGTTCTAAAATAAGACACTGAAGATTATTTTATCGAGAGTAATTTCTTGTAATGAGACATCCATTAATGATAGGCACATCTCTGAAGTTCCTCAGAATTATTATTAAGAGAATAGCATCCAATAATGATGCTCGCTTCCCGATTAACGAAATACCAATGCGTTCACATTAATCAATACTTGTATATTCTTAGCTGCATTTGATGAATTTTTCTCAGTATTATTTTAAAATAGTTGTGCTATGAAAGATAATAACCTTCTAATGTAGTAGAACTGGAAAAAAACTGGTTCTTTTGTTTAAATAGACACTTTCTTCAGATATTCCAAACATCAATAAGTAGATGGATTATGAGTTTCTTAACAAAATACATTTCTTGTATCACATGTAAGGTGGTATATCGTAGGCTCGGGAATTCAATAAATCTATCCCATCTAACCATATGTGTGAAGTTTAACATAGAGTATAACACGTAATTCACCCTAATCCATCTGGAATATTGGAAGAAATATAAAGTAAAGAGACTTTGTTTTGTTCATTCCCTCCGTTGTAATGTAATGAGAACGATGCATTGAATTCATTTTCTATGTTGATATAGTAGAATATAGATGTTCTGCTTAAAAAGGTTTGATTTTACGCGTAGTGGCGACAAGAAGAATAAAAGAGGTTGACGACGAAGCTTGTATAGTACTTTTCCTTGGATGGCTTTTCCTTTGTATTTCTTTGTAAGATAATTATATAGCATGGTTAGAAGGTCAACATGGCCACTTGCTCCTTGGAATTGCTTGCTATAGAACCATCTAATGTCTCTATATCTAATAGTTGTGGGAAAAAGTATTTATAAGCCAAAAAGAACATCAAAAATTATCTAGAAATATGAAAAGTCAAGTTTGAAAAGGTAGATATTAGAAATATAATTTAAAGTTAGCATACATGTATAAGAATTTGAAGAAATTTTCTGGCAGTTATAAATTTTTTAAATGTACGTAACAAGGCAACGCTTTAGAGCTTCCAAGACAAAGAACCTGATGCACTTCTAAAGAGGTTGTGGATAACGTTTTGGGGGGAATTAAGTGTGAAGAATTAAAATGCAGCTGTTGGACTTCTAATTCAATCTTTATGTAATTTAAATATTACTATTTCATTAGATTTTGGTTAGTATAAGGACAAAATGGTAAACTAACTTTGAAGGTAGTAGCTTCCTACTTTTAATATAACTAGTTTCTCTGCACGTGCGCGATGCGTATGTGCACCCGTATTGATTTATGATAAATTTTAATGAATTTGATTTATAAAATAAAAATTAAATGAAAAAGAAGTAAAGTTTATGAACAAGATGAAAGTTGATCATGTTTAGCTAACTCAATAAAGAAAGAAACATCCCACAAAAATTCCCCAATAGTTATTTCAATATGCATGTGTGGCCACTGGCCAGTTTAGAAGCATCGTATTAGAATGTATTGATTTATATTCGCATTACTCACAATTTTTTTTTGTCCTTCTACTACCCTTACCTATCTTTAAGAAAACACAATTGAAAGGCAAGTTTCACCATCCTAGCGTGCACAATTCTAAGATGATGAAACAATATCTTTAACACGAGGAACTTCACAGTGCTATGACAATATGGATTATGGAATAATATTTTAAGTTTTTTTATAGTGAAAATATTGATGCCCACAAAGGCCTTTTTCCTTCTTTCCAAATAGAATCAACTATATATCCAATACGCATACATAATTGTGTTACTGCTAACTATATATCCATAGGAGAAACTAAAACAACATATTTAACTGTTTTTTACCATCTATCTTACACTAGAAAGCGAAGCTAAACAATAAAGAAGGCAAAACACAACACCAAAATGTACACAATTAAATTCAAAGCTGCTTAATAAATGCCCAAAAATTGCAGATCTTACATGGACTTGCAATGAGGATATGCTTATCGAAAGAACCATTACACAATGCTATCACCATCTCGGCAACTTTGTTCATTTTCCACTCCCTCATTGTTATTTTTCCAGCCCCTTTTACACGTTAAGGCTTATTTCCATTTCCAGCGCCTGCGCTTCCTAATACAATGAAATTCTTGAAGCGTCTTTTTGATTTTGGTATCCGAGATAATGAACCAACAATACCTTGCAACCTATTGGTTTATAAAACATAGTTTCGATTTTCACTTTAATTCAAGATATATTAGGAGTTGTAAAAGTCTTTGACAACAACAAAACAACAAAAACATATCCAGTATAATCTCACAAAGTGGAGTCTTGCGAGAGTAGACGCAGACCTTACCCCTACCTCAGAGGTAGATGCCGTTTCCAATAGACCCTCAGCTCAAGGGAAAAATAGTCCAAAGCAAGTAACCGAAGTACAAGAAATAACAGATAGTAACGGGATAGTAACTACAAAAAAATCATATGAAAGTGGAAGTACAAGAAACAACAAATAGTAACAGACATAGAAGGACAAGAAACTACAGGAGCAATACTACAACTACTAGTATGGACAGATAACAAGAACGAACTACTACCTACTAACCTACTACCCTAATTCGTGTCCTCAACCACTTCCTATCAAGGCCATGTCCTCGTAAGTTGAAACTGTGTCATGTCTAGTCTAATCACCTCTCCCCAATACTTCTTTGGTCTACCTTTACCTCTCTTGAAGTCATCCATAGCCAGCCTCTCACACCTCCGCACTTGGGCATCTAGACAATCTCCTCTTCACATGTCTGAACCATTTCAGTGTCGCTTCTCGCATCTTGTCCTCCACCGAAGCCACTCTTACCTTGTCCCGAATATCCTCATTCATAATTTTATCTCTCCTAGTATACCTACACATCTATCGGAGCATCCTCATTTCTGAATGTGAGAGTTTTTGACTGGCCAACACTTCGCCCCATACAACAAAGTTGGTCTAACTACCACTCTGTAGAACTTGCCTTTAAGTTTTGGTGGCACCTTCTTATCACACAAGACCCCAGATGCGAGCCTCCATTTCATCCACCCTGCACTAATACGGTGAGTGACATCCTCGTCAATCTACCATTTCCTTGAATAATAGACCCAAGATACTTGAAACTTCCTCTCTTTTGGATGACCTGTGTATCAAGCCTCACTTCCACATCCGCTTCATGTGTTATGTCATTGAACTTGCACTCCAAGAATTCTGTCTTGGTCCTGCTCTACCTAATCCTTTAGACTTCAGGGTCTGTTTCCAAACCTCCAGCTTAGCATAAACTCCATCGCGAGTCTCATCAATTAGAACTATGTCTGCAAATAACATACACATGGCACCTCACCTCGAATATGTCGTGTCAATGCATCCATCACTAAGGCAAATAAAAATGGGCCAAGGATTGATCCTTGGTGCCACCCCATCAAAATTGGGAAGTGCTTCGAGTCTCCTCCCGCTGCCCTTACCCGGGTCTTGGCTCCATCATACATGTCCTCGATCGCCCTAGTATATTCTACATGTACACCTTTAGCCTCCAAGCATCTTTATAGAACCTCCTTGGGACTTTGTAAGCCTTTTTTCAGGTTGATGAACACCATGCGTAAGTCCTTCCTCTCTCCATACTGCTCTATCAGTCTCCTTACCAGATGAATGGCTTCTGTAGTTGAGCGTCCTGCCATGGATCTGAATTGGTTCACGGAAATAGCCACGCCCCTCCTCAACCTCATCTCCACCACCCTCTCCCAAACTTTCATAGTGTGGCTTAACAACTTGATATCCCTATAGTTGTTGCAATTCTGAACATCACCCTTCTTGTACAACGGAATTATGGTACTCCACCCCCATTATCGGGCATTTTTGCCATCTTAAAAATGATATTAAACAACCCGGTTAGCCACTCCATACCTACCCTGCCTGCGCTCTTCCAAAATTTCACCAGAATCTCGTCTGTCCTGTTGCTCTTCCCTTACGCATCTTACTAATAACACCCTCAAACTTTATACACCTCAAACCCCCAAAATCTTGATGCCTCTCTGAGCGCTCTAAAACCCCAACACGATGCGTCTGCCTCCCTCTTTGTTCAAGAGTTTATGAAAGTATGACTATCATCTCTTCATAGTGAGTGCCTCCACCAGTTTTTAGCCGTCCTCGTCCTTGATGCACTTCGCTTGATCCAGGTCATGTGCTCTCTTTTCTCTCGCCTTGGCTAGCTTGTTGAACTTTTTATCCCTGCCCTTGTCCTCTAATTCAACATACAGGCACTCAAAAGTCGTCTTTGTCATCGTAACCGCTCTCTTTGCCTCCTTTTTTTTCACCTTATACCTTTCCCTATTCGTCCGCTTTTCCTTCTCTTCCTTACTTTCCTCCAACTTTGCATACACCACCTTCTTAGCCTCCACCTTCCCTTGGACTTTGTAAGCCTTTTCTAGGTCGATGAACACCATATGTAAGTCCTTTTTCCTCTCTCTATACTGCTCCACCAGTCTCCTTAACAGATGAATGGCTTCTGTAGTTGAGCGTCCTGCCATGAATCCGAATTGGTTCACGAAAATAGCCACGCCCCTCCTTACCCTCATCTCCACCACCCTCTCCCAAACTTTTATAGTGTGGCTTAACAACTTGATATCCCTATAGTTGTTGCAATTTTGAATATCACCCTTGTTCTTGTACAATGGAATCATGGTACTCCACCTCCATTCTTAGGCATTTTTGCCATCTTAATAATGACACTAAACAACCCAGTTAGCCACTCCATACCTACCCTGCCTGCGCTCTTTCGAAATTCCATCGGAATCTCGTCTGGCCTGTTGCTCTTCCCTTACGCATCTTACCCAAAATCATGATGCCTCTCTGAGCGCTCTAAATCCCACAGCACGATGCATCTGTCTCCCTCTTCGTTCAAGAGTTTATGGAAGTATGACTGTCATCTCTGCGTAGTGAGTGCTTCCTCCACCAGTAGTTAGCGGTCCTCGACCTTGATGCACTTCACTTGATCCAGGTCATGTGCCCTCCTTTCTCTCGCCTTGGCCACCAACTTCACATACACCACCTTGTTAGCCTCCACCTTCCCTTGGACTTTTCCATTCCACCATTAGTCCCCGAGCGTCGCCCCCCACCCTCACCTCCCCCCCCCCAAAAAAAATAAAATACCAGACCTCAACACGCACCTCTCTAGTTGCTCCTTAATGCAACTAGACGTCCTATCCCACATACAGTTCGGGGATTCCCCCAAGCCCCCATAACCATCAACTTCTCCTCCATCCCATGATCACTGGCCATAGTCAAGCTATCCCATTTGATCCTTGGCCGGTCATCCACTACCCTCTTCATCCTCTTCCTCTTGATCTCTAAATCCATCGCTAAGAACTTATGCTGGGTTGTAAGGTCTCACTCGGGATAACCTTGTAGTCTTTACAAGGACATTCATCATCCTTCCTAAGGAGCAAATAGTCTATTTGAGTCTTAGCCACCGTACTACGAAAGGTTACTAAGTGCTCCTTCTTCTTCGGGAATCTCGAATTGGCTACTACCAACCCAAAAGCTCTTGCGAAATCTAAAAGTGAGACTCCTCCTTCGTTCCTATCCCCGAAACCAAAACCTCCCTACACATCATTATAACCCGTCGAAGTAGACCCGATATGCCCATTGAAATCTCCTCCAACGAATAACTTCTCAGTGTTCGGTATACCTCTGACCACCTCGTCCAAATCATCCCCAAAGCGCTTCTTGTCCTCCTCGTGCAAGCCCTCTTGCGGGGCGTACACACTAATAATGTTTAAAGTGGACCCCCCAACGACCAATTTAATTGCCATAATCCTGTCGTTGACCCTCCTAATTCTACCACTTGCTCCCTTGGTTCACTATCTATTAAGATTCCTACTCCGTTCCTATCCCTCGCACCTCCAGAGTACAAGAAGTTATACCTGTGCACATCTCAGGCCTTAGTTCCTACCCATTTGGTCTCTTGGACACAAGCTATATTAATCCTCCTCTTCTTGAGAATCTTCACTAGCTCTATGGACTTCCCCCTTAAAGTCCCTATGTTCCAAAACCCTACTCTCAGCCTATAAGCTCCCTCAACCCACTTACCACCCTTGACCCTCTCCTCCGTCCAAGATCAAGAGCATGACTCTAGTCTACCATTGGACACCAGAACCACTAAAGCAAATAAAAACTAATCGAGGTTATACACTAAAACGGGCTGGAATCAATACTAAAGAACAACAACAACAACAACAACAACAACATACCCAGTGTATTCCCACAGCGTGGGGTCTGGGGAGGGTAGAGTGTACGCAGTCCATACCACTACCTCAGAGTAAGAATCTAAAGGCGAGTATAAGACAAGAATGGTAGAACTAAATGCAAGTATAACTTAACGCGTTAAAAGAAAAGTGTGAGTGATTCTCGGTTGAATTTGGAAAAAAAGAGTATTTGGAAGTTAAATATTGTATTTGTTTTTACAGAGAATCACATTCCTCTGGTCTTTCATTTTTGCACCCAATTACCAACTTTCACAGGCTAATTTCGTCATCTTCTTGCAATTGCTGTTTTTTATTCTCCTTCGTGGCTAAGAGCAGCTCAAGGAACCACTGAAATACTTTATTCTTTGGTCAGTTAGATTTTGTCAATTCACTTCAGCAGTTGTACATATCATAAAAGAATCCCTTGTTCCTAAAGTAATACCTCTGATCAAAACTTCAACGTGGACTCATATGCTAATCTATTAAAACAGAGGGAACAAAGGAAGGAGAGAAAATATACCTTATGTCCGCAACCCTGCTGTAAAGTGAAAAGCTAAACTTGCAAAAGAAAGGAACACAAACCGTCTCCAGAAATAATGATAATTCATTGTATATTTTGTAAAAGGACATAAGGCATATGAAAAGGCTCTTAATGGTGGAAGTTAAAAGGATCAATAACTACTCAACGTGTAGTGAACGATTTAAGAGATTTTATTTTGCAATCTGTTTAGTGTAATTGATACTAGTCCTTAATAGAAGATTTTTTCTTTTTATTTTTCTGAAGGGCGAATTGGTCGCCCAACTTTTGGTGGGTATTATCGTAAATCAACTTTAGGCTTAGAAGCTTCCCACTTTTAGTATAGTATAGTATAGTATAATATATGATATATGATATATGATGATATGATAAGGAGAAAAGGTTACTGGAACTATGGAAGTATAAGGGTGATATGGGAACAGGGACTCTAAAAACGCGTAAATGCTAGATCAGTGGTACGTTTATAAGTAGTCTGCATCAACTTTATCGAAAGAATAGAAAAAAAGTACTCCAGTGTAAATAAATTATTGATGCTTCGACTACATTTGCCATAGGGGTCGTAGTTTTAGAAACCTGTGTGTCTTCCGGTTAATTTATCTAGGAAAAGATTCCTTTTTTGCTTCTAACTTCTATTCCTTCTCTTTCTGAACCAAAAGGATGGTCTGATATTTCATTTGACAGTATCCTAAGATAGCAGAAATTTTATATTTTATCCTATACAGTTTTTCTTAATATTTTAAAATTTTGCAGGTGGGAAGACCTACCACCCCTGCCAAGTCCCCAGACGGGTTGCATAGGCCTACCATACGATGGTAAATTCTATGTTCTGACGGACCTTGTTGGGCTACTAGAGCAGGAGACATCTGTTGTTTTTGATCTGTCCAACGAAACATGGCTGAGTGTAGATGATATTTGGCCGTTTTCAAGGGCTATGCATTTGGGAATTCAGGTGCTTGATGGTGGTCATATATGCACAGTTGTAGATTGGGGTGGGAGCTCCATTAAAACTAGGGATGTGGATGATAGGGAGTGGCATCATAGAGGTTTGCTACCTCCTGTGATTCTACCTGACCATCCCCGGCCTTTGGAGGTCTTTGATTATGGATTTGTTGCACTGAGAAATGAAATTTATGTTTTGGGAGGAAGAGTGCTGCGATGGGAGGAATCTGGTACCGGGAAGTTTAACATTGTGAAGTTGAGCACAGTTAGAGTGTGCAACCCACTGAGTTTACCTTTAAGGTGGAGGGAGACCAGACCAATGTGTAAGCCTGCATTTGGCTGTATACTAGGTTGTGCGTCCATGGAAACAAGATCTTTGTGATTTAAGGTTCTGTTTCCTATGTGCTGATGCCTTTTCTTTTAATTGTGTTGTAACAATGACAACACATTGCAACCTTGCTGTAATGATCTACCAAGGAAGGTATTGCCAATGGCGATTATCATTCGGGTAATTTTATTGACTGGTGTGGGTGAATTGGGTCTAAAACAATGAGGAACAGCTGCTGGCCTTGACTCAAATTCTGCAACAATTGACAGGCGCGACAAAGTTCCAGGAAGATTATTCGGACAACGCATGTGTTATGGAATCACTGAAATGTTTATTAATGCCCAAAGTTCCATTCCAATGGTTCTTTTTCTTCTTTCCCAAACTCCATATACTGGGTTTCTTAAGCTGTTTTGAATTACAACTACTGGCTTTCTTTCGTTGTTCATGAATTCCATCGCAATAACATAGTAAATATACTTCGCAATTGAATGAAGTTATGCTTTCAAAGTTTGTAATCGAGTAATGATAGGCCACGAGCTCAATGTCTTGCCCTTGAAAAGGAAGTATTAGTGGATTTGAATCATTAATACCTCGAATGAAGTGGTGTTTTTAGCTTGGACACTCTTTAAGTAAACTATTCATTCCTACAAAGTAAGATATATTTTTACTTACTCTTAATAAATATTTTGAAAAAAGATGGGGCTCTTTAGTAGTATTTCCTCCGTTCATTTTTACTTGTTCACTATATTAAAAAATATAATTTCACTTTTATTCGTCAATTTTAACATATCAAGAAAAAAAATACTATTTTCATGTTTACCTTTACCATTAATTACTTATTTTTCAAATCATTTTTCAGTATCTAAAACTATCTCAATTAATATGGGAATTACTCTATATTATTAGAGGGAGTTGATATACTTGAAGCAGGCACGAGATCAACGTGCTTGCTTCAGCTGGTTAGAACATTTTGGTCATTTTTCTTTAATTTTTTTATTTTATCTTTTTTATTTATTATATATTTAAAAATTACTTAAAATGATAAATTACAATAATTAATAATTTAAAATATTTAAAAGATATAAAAAAGTTGATTGAATCTGAAAATTCTATCAGTGCCACATAAATTGAGATAGAGAAAGTAACATATATTATTTAAAAATGACGTAAAAAGTACTATAAATCAAAATAATTAATATTTTAAAATATATATAAAAAATTAACCGTCTCTTCAAATTCTATCAATGACACATAAATTAGATTAGAGAGAGCAACATACATTATTTGAAAATTACGTAGAAAGTACTATAAATCGCAATAATTAATAACTTTAAATATTTATCACCTGCTGAAGCAGGCACGAGGTCAACATGCCTGCTTCAGTAAGTTAGGGCATTTTGGTCATTGTTCATTAATTTCTCTGTTTTATCTTTTTAATTTATTATATGTTTGAAAATGACGTAAAATGATAAATCACAATAATTAACAATTTAAAATATTTGAAAGATATAAACAAGTTGGTTGACTCTGGAAGTTCTATTAGTGCCACATAAATTGAGACAAAGAAAGTAACATATATTATTTGAAAATGACGTAAAAAGTACTATAAATCACAATTATTAACATTTTAAAATATTTAAAAATATATATAAAAAATTTAGTTGACTCTCCAAATTCTATCAATGACACATAAATTGGAGTAGAGAGAGTAACATATATTATTTGAAAATTACGTAATAAGTACTATAAAATCACAATAATTAATAACTTAAAATATTTAAAAGACATACAAAATTTGGTTGACTCTCAAAATTTTATCAATGTCACATAAATTGGAACAAAAGAAAAAGTATTATAAATCACAATAATTAACAATTTCAAATATTTATTAGTTCACTCTCGAAATTGTTCCAATGCCACATAAATTGGGATAGGAGTAACATATATTATTTGAAAATTACGAAAAAGGTATTATAAATCATAATAGTTAACAACTTAAAATATGTAAAAAAACCATCTAAAAAATTTGATTGACTATCTAAATTCTATTCGTATCACATAAATTAAGATTAAAAAAATAATATATTGAGCCCGTGCTAGCACGGACTCCTTTATATCTAGTTAATAGTAAAACATTCACTTAATTTATTAGTATTTTTTAAAGGGAGTACAAACTCCACGGTGGACAAGTAAAAGTGAACGGAGGAAGCAGTTTCCTGGTTATGCAAAATTACCTTTACTTAAATAATGGTAAAAGCATTATGCAAATAGGTAAAATATCACTTATTTTACAACAAAATGAACCAAAAAGATAGCATATTTTGAAATGGAGGGAGTATCAACTTAGCAGAACCAGCTAATACACACAAAGAAAAATATGCCCTTTCTCGCATTTTTCAAGTCTCTACAATCTACATGAATGCGACCATGACATCAAAACAGGCTAGAATAGCTTGCCTTATTATCTACCAAATCTTTGAATCCTCCTACGCCGTAATTCTTCCAAAGATAGATCATGTATCTCACTTGTTGGACCAGGGGATGATGGTCCATCACTGGTACGACCTGCGCCACACATTTCACAAACGTTTAACCCACCTGAATTATCAAATGTACATGCATCGCATCTCCACGTGACAAGTGTATCTCGCGCAATCCTCCCACCAACAGTTCCTCTCCCAGTAATTCTTGGTTGGATTCGAAATAAGCTCTTCACTAATCTTAAAGGCCAGCTCAGTGCATGGCTAAAACCTCTCATAAACTGTCTAACTGGATTCAGACCTGAATATGATGCTTTTAACCGCAAATACAGAAGGCCAGCTAGTATTCCCCCAAGGTGGCCGAGGAATGAGACACCAGGGACAAACATTTGCATGAGAGCAAGTTCTGCCCAGACAGCATAACGTGTAGGAACCATAAGTCCATGTACAGATGTATACTCATCTGATTGTGCATTTACGATAACTTTCATGGCGAAGAGGACACCAGAAAAACCCACAGAGTATTCATTGTAGTAGGGTCTCTCATAATCAAAGAACAGCAGAAGTGATTTTGCAAGCAACAGTGTGACACCCTGGGACATAGCAACTAAGGTTGCAACCATTGATGTGAATTCTGCACTACCCATTGATGTCTCCAACTGAACACCATTCCACAAAAGTGAAAGCATATTGTACACCAGGTGAGATTCATTTATGTGGAAAAACGGTGACAGGAAGAATCGCCTGAGGTCCTTGTACTGCACCAGTAAAAGCAAAAGTAAAGCCAACATAATAGTTCAACATTTTACCCCCCAAAACTACGGACGACAGTTAAAGCTCTGTAAAATAGATTAAATGTGGCACACACTGCTTACTGGTATCGCAGCAAAAAAACAATTTGGACGACAAGTAAATGTGATAAATCAACACGACTAAACAGGTAATGAGATCCTAACTGTTATCTTTGAATTGGTTTTAACTTTATGAACGAATTCATGAGTCCACTCTGGAAACAACTCATATTCACATTCAACGATACCATAACCAACATATCCAGTAACTTCATGTAGAGGCAACAAAACAATTAAACTTTTGATCTCGTCATTTGTACCCCCGAAACCCTATTGAGAGATTTACAGCTAGAGTGCAGAAACTCGTAACCTGAAGCCATTTCTTTCATCTTCAATTAAAAGAGGGAATTGGTGTTTTAGGCCATGATAGAAGCCATATAAGTTCATCCGTATTAGAGAAAAGCTTTCCACCTGGTAAGCTTATTTTACAAGGAAAAATAAAGCTACTACTCTCTAAGTGTCACCCTAGCAAAACTCTTTTGTCCCAAAATAAGTGTCACCATAGGAATTCAAGACAAAAATTATACCCTTATACTTCATCTTCTTAATAGTGTTCAATTTTCAAGAGACATTTAAATAGGGGTAATAAACTACACATTGTATTTATTGATTTCTTAATGGACGTGATTTTTGCTAAGGTGATGCTTATGTTGGGACGGAGGGAGTATCATTTATCGAATAGCATTTGTTGTCTGTAGTGATAAAACAACAGAGAAGATATCATGTCGTCATAAAGTTAAACTTTCTCAATTAGTCAATTCGTTTAAAAGAGAATGTCTATTTCCTTTTTAGCAACTCTTTAATTCAAACTTTACACGTGGTACATTATACATATTAGTTTAAGACTAGAAGAATCAAAATTTCTTTTAACTTTTTTAAAATCCGTGTCAAGTCAAACCAAAAAAACAAATTGAAACATCCATACCCATAGCAAATTAAGAAAGATAACAACAAAAAGAGTATCTATAAAGAAACAAAAAATTTGAACAAATGGACCAAATAGCTAGTGAATGACCTAGGCTATATGGTGGGGAAAAGGGTTGATTTACCTTAAGT
The DNA here is from genome assembly GCA_003996215.1 of Jaltomata sinuosa. Lineage (NCBI taxonomy): Eukaryota > Viridiplantae > Streptophyta > Magnoliopsida > Solanales > Solanaceae > Jaltomata > Jaltomata sinuosa. The sequence goes on along the minus strand of QJPP01002216.1, from coordinate 147,969 downwards.
ATGAGGTGAGGATTAAAGGAGACTTGATCGATGGTTGGGAGGAGAGGATGAAGAAAATTGGGCCTCAAGTAAATAAGTGTATTAGCTGCAAGAAGTGCAGCAGTAATGGGGGGTTTCCTGTCTAACCTGGAATACTCGCTCACTGTATGCAGCCCTAGCAGTGGAATCATACCACGAGATAATACTGATCCCCACTTTCCCCTCCTTCCTCTCTCCATACCTAATAATTCCAAATTTGTGCAAATCTTCGGGAACAAGTTTACAGAGGATAGTATTACTCTCGGTGACGCTACGGTTTAATAGCTTCGCCTTTTTGTTTTCCCTAAATTTAGTTTTGCCATTATTTCCTTTTAAAATAACTTTGACAAAATGGTACCAGTATTATAAAATAGAGAAAATAGCCTAAAACCCCACCCCCAAACCTATACCCAAAATTTAAACTTCATGAGTGTCCTATTATTCTCCTAAACATTTTATTTTTCTATTTAATACACACATGCGTGCTGATCTGTCCACATAAACCAAATATATTGAGAAACGTGATTACACGCGCGGGCCCCCACTTCTACTTTTTCTTTTTCCTCCTAAATATTAGACACCACTAATGACATGTCATTACTCAATCTTTTCATCTCCCTCATAGATCTTTGCAACTTACTATTATAGTGTGTAGGTGTTCAATTTACATCATATTTCGTTCATGGTGTCATGTAATTAGGCTTTTTTTATTGTTTAAGTTGGGTAATGCTGGATTAGAGATTTTTTAGGGTTTACTGTTAATTCGATAAATTATGAATAAAATTGTGTGTAATAATTGTCTTACTATTATAGTGTGTAGGTGTTCAATTTATACCATATTATACAACAGTTTTCATAAAATTAGGTTTTTCTTTTCTCATCTAAGTCGCGTAATGCTGTATTTATGTTCATCTTTATAACGACCGGGTTCGTCGTTACAGGTAAACCTTTCGTGCCAAGTTTTGAGTTAGAAAACTTTCGGATTTGGGAGTTGAAAATCCTAGGCTAAGCTAGTCTCGGCCGATTTTGGAGCGAGGTATGATCTAGGGCGATCCGGGTGAGGATTGGGTAATGTGTCTTGTATTGAGCTAGTTTTTCTTTTAACTAAGACATAAGGGAGTCCAGGGGACTTCTCGGAATTGAATTCGGGTAAGTAGAACTCTCAATATGAAGGTTGACGTGAAGGGGTTGTTCTGAAATGTCAGAAAATTAAGTGTGTTGTAAAATGAGAACTTTTGGAGAACTTTACGACTTTCTATCCCATGTCAACCGCTATAGTGGTTGACACATCGCTACATCAACCTCCGCTATAGTGGAGAAATTACCGCTATAGCGGAAGTCAACGTCGGTCAGCACCACTATAGCGGACGATTCCACTATGATGGTATTGCTATAGCAGAGCGTGGACCGCTATAGCGGACGAGTCGGTATTTAATGCAGAAAACTTCCCCAAAACGTGCAGTTTTCATCAAGAACGCTTGGGAGAAAGGCAGGGCGATTTTGGGCGAACTTACTCCGGTTTCACCATTTTTCGTCCTAAAGGTAAGGATTCTACTCCCCTAACTTAGTACTATCTTTTCTACGAAGTAGAATTGCTAGTTGTGGACTAGGGGGAAGGTTTGGATTGACCTAGAAATGGTAGAATCCGAGGAAAAAAAGGGATTCTAGGGTGTTACAGTTCTTGGGTCTTGTATATTATTGTTGGGTTATGATTACTTAGCCATAATTCTCTAAAAGTATTCGTAAAAATGACGAGCTTAGGTGAATTCATGGTAGGAAAGCCCGAAAATGGGTGCAATGATCATAGTTTAGCCTGGGGATTGGGATTTTGCATATTCTGGGTATTTTAGGCCAGTAAGTTGATTGTAGTTGTTGTATGTTTGTTGCTAGACCAAGAACAAGCAAAAGATTTGAAAAATGGGAAGGCTCCGGTTCAATAGAGCTTCGAGTACTTCGAGGTAGGTGATGGTTACTGATTTCCAATATGCATTATGTGTTCATGTACCATTATTTAGTATTGTACGAGTTGCATGCTTAGGTTGAGTTGTGAATGTCTAATTGTCCGGTTATCGGTCTTGTGAAATGAACTTGTTTGTTGCTTGTTGGTTTACAAGTATGTTTGTTCATTATTATGATTGATTGGACTTTGTATGATATTCGATTGGCTCAGATACCACGCCTGGTACGAAAATACTAACGGTTGACTCGGGCACCACGCCTGGTACGAGAATACTAATGGTTGGCTCGGGTACCACGCCTAGTACGGGAATTCGTAATGGTTGGATCGGGTACCATGCCTGGTATGGGTTATTTTATTTATATTGTTGTGTTCTTTCGATGGTTTCATGAGTGGACAGGTTGTATTCTTGAATTGTAATTTCTGCATATGGTCCATGAGAGGCCGAGTGTTTATATTTAAATGTGAGGTTGGTCTTGGTGTAGACCGGGATTGCATGTTGAAAACATAGGTGATTTCCTAGGGATCCTTAGTGGGTCGGGGTTACGTGAATAAGACATGTGTTTATTGCCACTGATTGTCCTTGATTGTTAAAGGGTTTGATGTGGTTGGTAAGCTAAGGGAGGGACTTATAGTCTGGTTTATTGTTGACTTGCTACATGTTTCCTATACATTACTATGTTTTGGGTTTATTGTTCATATTCTGTTTATTGGAGCTGGCCGATGATCCTATTAGTACACGGTGTTGTGTACTGATTCTGCACTTGCTTTTCTTTTTGTGAGTACAGGCAATCTTCCGGCGGCTGACACGCGACCTCACCTGTAGTCCCAGCATTTCCAGATCTCAAGGGTGAGCTACTTCGATCGAGCTACCTTGTTGTATTCTTTTAAGTTATAGCCCACTTGTTTTGGGCTTAAACTCTCTCTTATTTTTGGGGTTGCATCCCCGTATTCTAGATGATTAGTATTATATTTTGGTACGGTGACTTTCGGGTTCTAGGGAGGATTTTTTCTGAAGATTTTATGATATTAGTGTTTGAGATATTGAATTGCTAGTTTATTTTATTGCACACTAGTTTTGAGCTGTTAGAATGGTTAAGTTCTGGGTTGATGATGGTTCGCCCGCCCGGGGGTTTGGGTGGGTGCCACTCACGGCGGGTTGGGTCATGACAAAGATGGTATCAGAGCCCTAGGTTCATTGATCTAGTAGAGTCTTGCGGAACGATACAGAGACGTCTGTACTTTTCTTTGAGAGGCTATATGACTTTAGGAAAACTATCTCTTCTTTTTTCCTTCGTGCTATAACTTGATTCCAATTGGTATCTGGTGATACAAATTGGTAGCTAACTCTTTCACTCTTTTGTCCGCAAATGGTTAATACGAGGAACAACAGAGTGAGGGCAGCGGTCCCAGCAGCGGGCTCGGCTGTCATAGATAGAGGAAGAGGCAGGGGCAGGGGCAGGGGCCGAGGTAGAGCAGCACCCGTCAGGGGTGGAGCTCAGGCAGCTGCAAGAGCACGCGAGGCGACCCCTCCCCCACCCCAGGATCAGGTTGAAGAGGAAGTCGAGATTGCTATTGAGGAGTGTGTAGAGTAGGCGGAGGCGACACCGGCTGGAGGTGCAGGCCTTCCCCCTATCTCGCCTGAGGCATTTCAGCAGGTGTGGTCCTTTTTGAGTGGGCTGGTTGGTGCTGGAGCCAATCCCATGGGTACGGCAGATCATGTTATGAGTGCTCAGCCAGCGGTTACTACAGTTCCTGGGATGGATGCAACGTCGGGCATAGACGACTTCTTCAGGCCAATGCTAGGTCCAATTATGACAGGAAATGAGCATGATATGTTGACCAAGTTCTTTAAGCTGAAACCTTCTACGTTTCAGGGTATTGAGAAGGAGGATGCTTATGAGTTCATATTGGACTGTTATGAGAGGCTGCACAAGCTGGGCATTATGCAACAACACGGGGTTGAGTTCGTCACCTTTTAGCTGCAGGGTGATGCTAAGCAGTAGTGGAGGTCTCATGTGGAATATCGGTCATCTGTTTTGCCTCCACTGACTTAGGAGAAGTTTCATGCCCTCTTCTTAGAGAAGTATGTGCCTCGTACTTTGAGAGATCACAAGAAGGATGAGTTCCTGGCTCTGGAACAGAGTAGCATGTCGGTCTCCTCTTATGAAATCAAGTTTCATGCCTTGTCTCGTTTTGCTACACAGTTGTTGGGTATTGAAAAGGAGAGGGTTCAGTTGTTTATGAAGGGTCTAAACACTGATTTGCTAGAGTTGTCTGTGCACATGACTTCAGCATGGAAAAGCTTCAATGAGGTCACCGATTATGTGAAGAAGTTAGAAGGGGTTAAGCAGGTCGGGCATGCTAAAGTGTTGGCCAAGAAGTTCCGGAATGAAGGGAATTTCAGTGGTTTGTACTCCAGGGGTCATCATCAGCAGGTATACTCTACCCGTCCTATTCAGTCAGCTCTGACAACTTCTACAGGTGGTCGTTCGGGATCTAATCAAAAGTTTTCAGCTCCTAGAGTCCTCAGAGCTTCTTACACATCTACCAACAGGCCTACACTTGATCGTGGTTGTTTCCATTATGGTGATCTGGGCCACTTTAAGAGGGAGTACCCTCACAGACAAACTGGTAATCAGGCTCAGCAACAGTCTAAGGCTGTGGTTCCAGCAGGTAGAGGTGGCTATGCTAGAGGTCATCCACATGGTGGATGAGGTAACTTTCAGGGAGGTCAGGGAGACATAGGTAATAGCGGCGTGGGTAGGGGTGCGGTGCAGCCAGCCAAGGAAGTTGCTCTGATTGATGACCGGGCTCACTGTTATGCTTTTCCAGGGAGGTCTGAGGTTGAGGCATCGGATGCAGTGATCACAGGTACAATTCTGGTCAGTGATAGGATGACTTCTGTACTTTTTGACCCAGGTCCTACATACTCTTATGATTCTGCGAATTTTGCTTTGGGTCTGGACTTGATTTGGGATATCCTTGATTCCCCTATCTATGTTTTCATCCTAGTTGGAGAGTCCGTGATTGTGACTCACATTTATCGTACTTGTCTTGTGATATTTATGGGGTTGCAGACTTGGGTAGAATTGGTAATTCTGGATATGGTAGGCTTCATTGTTTTTTGGGCATGACCTGGTTGTCTCCGTATCATGCTTTATTGAATTGTAACACTCAGACTGTGGCTCTAGAAATTTTGGGTAAGGATAGACTAGAGTGGGAAGGTGTGTACATGCCTAAGCCAGCTAAGATCATATTGTTTGTTCGAGCTAGGAAACTAGTGGGTAGAAGGTGTTTGGCTTCTTGGCTCATCTCCGGGATGATAGTGTGGAGTCCCCATCTATTGAGTCAGTTCCGATTGTTTTAGAGTTTCAAGAGGTGTTTCCGGCAGATTTTCCCGGCATGCCTCCGGACTGAGACATTAATTTTTGTATTGGCTTGGAGCCGGGCACTCGCCCAATTTCCATTCCTCCTTATCGCATGGCTCCGGAAGAGTTATGGAAACTTAAGACTCAGCTTTAGGAACTCTTAGACAAGGGTTTTATCCGTCCCAGTACTTCACCTCGGGGTGCTCTAGTACTTTTTGTGAAAAAGAAGGATGGTAGTATGTGGATGTGCATAGACTACCGACAGTTGAATAAGGTTACCATTTGGAATAAGTACCTTTTACCCCATATAGATGATCTTTTTGACTAGTTACAGAGTGCATCTGTGTTCTCAAAAATTAGCTTAAGGTCAGGGTATCATCAGTTAAAGATTAGTCCCGAGGACATTCCTAAGGCTGCTTTCCGGACTCGGTATGGGCATTACGAGTTTCTAATGATGTCATTTGGGTTGACAAATGCACCGGCATCATTCATGAGTTTGATGAATGAGATGTTTAAGTCTTATTTGGATTCATTCGTTATCATGTTTATAGATGACATTTTGATCTACTTCAAGAGTAGGGAAGAGCATGCTGAACATCTCCGTATTGTGTTGGATATTTTAAAGCACCAGAAACTGTATGCGAAGTTTTCCAAGTGTGAATTTTCGTTGACTTCAGTCACCTTCTTAGGGTATGTGGTGTCAAAAAGGGGGTGATGGTAGATCCCCAGAAGATTGAGGTAGTCAAGAGTTAGGTCCGGCCGAGCTCCGTGACTGAAGTGAGGAGTTTTATAGGGCTTGCAGGTTACTACCGTAGATTTGTCGAGGATTTTGCATCCATCGCTACTCATTTGACAATGTTGACTAAGAAAGAGGTACCATTTGTATGGTCCAATAAGTGTGAGGAGAGCTTTCAAAAGCTCAAGGCAATTTTTACCACGACTCCCATACTTTTATTGCCAGTTGAAGGTAAGGATTTCATTTTATATTGTGAAGCTTTATATTCGGGTTTGGGTGCTGTGTTGATACAGAACAAGAATGTGATAGCATATGCTTCCAGGTAGTTGAAGGTCCATGAGAAAAACTATCCGACTCACGACTTGGAGTTAGCAACGGTGGTTTTTGCACTCAAAATTTAGAGACACTATCTTTACGGTGTCAAGTGTGAGATGTTCATTTATCATCGTAGTCTGCAACATGTATTTACTCAGAAGGATTTGAATCTGAGACAGAGGAGGTGGATGGAGTTGTTGAAGGATTATGATGTGACCATCCAGTATCATCCGGGTAAGGCTAATGTGGTGGCAGACGCATTGAGCCGGGAGATAGTCAGCATGGGCAGTTTGGCTTGTTTGGGGGTGTCCAAACGACCATTGAAAAAGGAGATTTAGGCTTTAGAATCAAAGTTCGTGCAACTGGGCATCTCAGAATAGGGTGGAGTGTTGGCCAGTGTTGAGGTCAAATCCACATTCATAGAGGAGATAAAGACTAAGCAATTTCAGGATGCACAGTTGAGCAAGCTTCGAGGCAAGGTAACATACAGAGAATCTAGGGATGCCACGTTGGACATTGGCGGGGTGTTGAATTTTAGAGGAAGGATTTGTATTCCTCGAGTTGATGACATAATTCAGATGGTGTTGACATAGGCTCATGGTTTGCAGTATTCAATTCATCCGGGTGTAACCAAGATGTACATGAATTTGAGGCAACTTTATTGGTAGGCTAGGATGAAAAGAGACATAACTGATTTTGTGTCCAAGTGTCAGAATTGTCAGCAGGTCAAGTATGAACACCAAAGGCCTGCAGGACTACTTCAGAGGATGCCCATCCCCGGGTGGAAGTGGGAAAGGATAGCCATGGATTTCGTGGTGGGTCTTCCAAAGACTTTGGGGAAGTATGACTCAATCTGGGTCATTATGGACCGGCTGACTAAGTCAGCTCATTTCATTCTGGTCAGGGTGGACTATAATTCACAACAGTTGGCTAAGATCTATGTGAAGGAGATCGTGAGACTGTATAAGGTACCATTGTCCATCATTTCAGACAGGGGTATGCAGTTTACCTCTAAGTTCTAGGGTAAGTTACATGAAGAGATGTGCACTCAACTCACTTTCAGCACAGTTTTCCATCCTCAGACTGACGTCCAGTCGGAAAGGACAATCCAAGTGTTGGAAGACATGCTGAGAGCATGTGTGATTGACTATGGGGGTCATTGGGACCAGTTCCTACCATTGTGTGAGTTCTCATACAACAATAGCTACCACTCCAGCATCGACATGACACCATTTGAGGCACTATATGGGAGGGTTCTAAATTACCTATAGGGTGGTTTGAGGTAGGCGACGTGAATCTTTTGGGTGTGGACTTGGTAAGGAAAGTGCAGGAAAAAGTAAGGGGCATTCAGTCCAAGTTGCTAGCAGCCTAGAGCAGGTAGAAGGAATACGCAGATCACAAGGTAAGAGACATGGATATCCAGGTTAGTGAGCAAGTACTATTAAAAGTGTCACCGATGAAGGGGGTTATGCATTTCAGTAAGGAGGTCAAGCTCAACCCTCGATTTATCGATCCATTTGAGGTTCTCAAAATGGTAGGGCTAGTGGCTTACAGGTTAGCATTGCCGCCAGTTTATCTGGTGTCCATCCATTATTCCATGTCTCCATGTTAAAGTGGTACCATGGGGATGGAGATTACATTATCAAGTGGGGTGAAGTATTACTAGACAAGGATCTTCGGTATGAGGAAGAACCAGTTATGATTCTTGATCGAGATGTTCGAAAGTTGAGGACAAAAGAGATCAAGTCTGTAAAAGTTCAATGTGAGCATTGTCTGATTGAGGAAGACACTTGAGAAACCGAGAATGACATGCGGGATAAGTACCCTCACTTATTTGAGGATTCAGTTACTACACTTTCCCTCTTTTAGTTTCGTATTATTGTGTTGGATCGTTTGGGGACGAACGATGGGTAAATTGGTATCTGTTGTAATGACTGGGTTCGTCATTATGGGTAAACCTTTTATTCTAATTTTTGAGTTAGAAAACTTCTGGTTTTGGGAGTTGAAAATTCTAGGCTAAGCTAGTCTCGACTGATTTTGGAGTGAGGTATGGTCTAGGTCAATCTGGGTGAGTATTGGGTAACGTGTCTTATATGGAGCTAGTTTTCCTTTTATCTAAGACATAAGGGAGTCCAGGGGACTTTTTGAAATTGAATTCGGGTAAGTAAAACTCTCGGTATGAAGGTTGACGTGAAAGAGTTGTTCCTGAATGTCAGGATATTAAGTGTGTTATAAAATGGACACTTTTAGGGAACTTTATGACTTTTTATCCCGTGTCAACCTCCATGGCGGTTGACACATCACTATAGCAACTTTTGCTATAATGGAGAAATTACCGCTATAGTGGAAGTCAACGTCGGTCAGCATCATTATCGCGAACGGTTCTGCTATAGTAGTAACACTATAGCAAATCATGGGCCGCTTTAGAAGATGAGTCAAGATTTAATGCAGAAAACTTCCCCAAAATGTTCAGTTTTCATCAAGAATATTTGGGAGAAGGGCAAGGCAATTTTGGGCAAACTTATTCTATTTTCACTATTTTTCATCCTAAAGGTAAGGATTCTACTCCCCTAACTTAGTACTATCTTTCCTACAGAGTAGAATTTCTAGTTATGGACTTGGGGGAAGGTAGGGATTGACCTAGGAATGGTAGAATCCGGGAAAAAAAGGATTCTAGGGTGTTACAGTTCTTGGGTCTTGTAAATTATTGTTGGGTTATGATCACTTAGCCATAATTCTCTAAAAGTATTCGTAAAAATGATGATCTTAGGTGAATTCATGGTAGGAAAACCCCAAAATGGGTGCAATGATCATAGTTTAGCCTGGGGATTGGGATTTTGCATAATCTGGGTAGTTTAGGCCAGTAAGTTGATTATAGTTGTTGTATGTTTGTTGCTAGACCAAGAACAAGCAAAGGATTTGAAAAATGGGAAGGCTCCGGTTCAATAGAGCTTTGAGTACTTTGAGGTAGGTGATGGTTACTGATTCCCAATATGCATTATGTGTTCATGTACCATTATTTAGTATTGTACGAGTTGCATGCTTAGGGATTGAGTTGTGAATGTCTAATTGTCCGGTTATCAGTCTTGTGAAATGAACTTGTTTGTTGCTTGTTGGTTTACAAGTATGTTTGTTCATTGTTGTGATTGATTGGACTTGGTGTGATATTTGGTTAGCTCAAATACCACGCCTGATATGGGAATACTAATAGTTGGCTCGGGTACCACGCCTGGTACGAGAATACTAACAATTAACTCGGGTACCATGCCTGGTACGGGAATTCATAATAGTTGTCTTGGGTACTACTCCTGGTATGGGTTGTTTTATTTGTATTGTTGTGTTCTTTCGATGGTTCCATGAGTGGACCGAGTTGTATTCTTGAATTGTAATTTCTGCATATGGTCCATAAGAAGCCGGGTGTTTATATTTAAATATGAGGTTGGTCTTGGTGTAGATCGGGATTGCATGTTGAAAACATAGGTGGTGTTTTAGGGATCCTTGGTGGGTCAGGGTTATGTGAATAAGACATATGTTTATTGCCACTGATTTTCCTTGATTGTTAATGGGTTACACGTGGTTGGTAAGCTAAGCGAGGGACTTATAGTCTGGTTATATTGTTGACTTGCTACATGTTTCCTCTACCTTACTATATTTTGGGTTTATTATTCATATTCTATTTATTGGAGCTGACCGATGATCCTACCAGTACACAGTGTTGTGTACTGATTCTGCACTTGCTTTCCTTTTTGTGAGTATAGGCAATAATTTGGCGGCTTACACGCGACCTCACCTGTAGTCCTAACATTTTAAGATCTCAAGGGTGAGCTACTTTGATCGAGCTACCTTGTTGTCTTCTTTTAAGTTATAGCCCACTTATTTCGGGCTTAAACTCTCTCTTGTTTTTGGGGTTGCATCTCCATATTCTAGACGATTAGTAGTATGTTTTTATATGGTGACTTTCAGGTTCTAGGGAGGATTTTTTTCTGTAGATTTTATGATATTAGTGTTTGAGATATTGAATTGCTAGTTTATTTATTTGCACACTGGTTTTGAGCTGTTAGAATGGTTAAGTTCTGAGTTGATGATGGTTCGCTCGCCCAGGGGTTTGGCTGGGTGCCACTCACAACGGGTTGGGTCTTGATAGTCTTAGTATTATGTTCATGGAGAAATCTATGTAACTTTGAATACTTTTCCTTTCTTGTTCATAATTCTATTATGGTACTATGTCTAGTAATTACTATTCTATTTTTTTGATTGCCTTCAGGTAGGAGATGAATGGGTATACTTTGATTACGCTAAGGTGGTACCATGGTGGGGTGTTAGATTTAAGTAGTGGGGAACCAATATATAATGGTGAAAAAATTACAGATTTTTGAATGTTAATGTAGATGAGATGTCGTATTTTGAGTTGAGAGACTATATTAAAAAATTGGGATATAGCACAACCTGCACTTTTAGTATTAAATCACCTAACAATGACATTTTGGTAGATGCTGATAATGATACGGATATTTTAGACATGATATGTTCCTTGAAAGATGGGGATAGAGTGAAGGTATTTGTGAAGCATTTGGTTGATGAGCCAATTATGGGGCCCATGCTATTAGAAAATGATAGTCATGGAGATATGGGTAAATCTGGTTCAACTTTCAATACAAGGCCTAGCGAGAGTGAGAACTTTAACTTTGGGGTAGGTGAAGACCATTTAAACAGTGAGGACCCTTTTACTACTTTTTCAACCTCACCTCCTTTCACTACCACACTTTCTTTCACTACCACACCTCATGCTACTGCAGATGGTACTACTATAGATGGTGCTACTGTAGATGGTGCTACTGCAGGAGATGATGATATAGATGTTGGTCCTGCTGGATCTGATTTCTCAGAAAAAGAAGTAGAGGGTTCTGATTATTCAACTGAGGATAGTGTTGACTCTGAAGCTGAATTAGTTGGAGATGAGGAGGAGGAAGAGTATGGTAGTGATGTACATGAGGAGATTAGAGAGTTGAGGACTGAAAAGAGAACTTTTCAAAGGAGGAAAAGAAGGGAGAGAGTACCAGCTGATTGTCATACCCCATGTTAACCGAGGTCGAAATATTGTACAACGTATTGGTGATTATCCAAATATATTTAAGAGTCGCCACCTAATTATTTTAAAGGTGAATTAGGACACTTATTTGTAATGACCGAATCCGTTGTTAGTTTAAAAATCACGATATCATAAAAATTTCGGGAATGATTTAAAAATAATTGGTATTAAGTGGGGTAATGTGATGAAAAATTTCAGATTTTTGGAAATTGACTGGGCTGACGTTACTTTTCTATAACAGTATTTATTCTGCTATAGCTCTATCACTGTAGTGGAAGGCCATCCGCTATAGCGAGATAACAGGAGGCAGTAGCCTCAGAATGCGATTTTAATAAAAGACTTCTCCCCTCAGTTGGAAGTCATATGAGGGTTTCTCCAAAAACCCTCCTAGGCTGCTCTGAGGCTTGGGGGCCATAGGGAGGAGGGATTTCAGCTAAAGAGATGCGAAAACTCGAGTTTCAGGCTTGTTATTCGGCAGGGAATGCCTTCACGGAGCCAGAAATGCATTGTACAGCTGCTTGGCATCTAGGTAGGCTAGGTTTTTTTCATTGAGTAGATTGACCTGCTTTTATTTTGTATAATTGTATAGTCAGAAAAGGAGAATACATGCTTAGGCCTTCGGGCACGAAGTCTGGAGGATTGCTATGGTTGGATTGGCTGAACTAGGAAATAACTGAGTTGGAATAATGTGTATGATATTTCGGACTGTCTATAATTATTTATGTGTTAGGTGGATGATATATTTAAGGGACTGGGATGTCGGGAAGGTTCGGAGAACCAAAAATTCTTGGGTAACTAAATGACTAATAAAACGGAGAGTTCCAGACACAAGTGGTTATAAAGAGGTAAAATAAGTAGAATGGTAGGACGTCTTAGGTTAGGGGAGGTTTTCCCCACTTTTGTATCTGGTCCTAGAAGGAGTTTCGAAATTCAATAAAATTACTAGTTATGTGTTAAAAAGCGGTGAGCGGGGGCTTGGTCTTCAAACGAGATTCAAGATTGAGTTTACGTACTGGAAGGGGGGTAGGTGAGGGCTACGGATTTCCAATATGCATTATGTGTTCATGTACCATTATTTAGTAGTGTGTGAATTGCATGCTTAGGGAATGAGGGTGAATATCTAATTGTCCGGTTATCAATCTCTGTGAAGTGAACTTGTTTGTTGCTTGTTGGTTTGCAAGTGTGTTTGTTCATTATTTGTTATTGATTGGACTTGGTGTGATATTCGGTTGGCTCGGGTACCACGCCTAGTATGAAAATACTAATGGTTGGCTCGGGTACCATGCCTGGTATGAGAATACAAATGGTTGGCTCAGGTACCATGCCTGGTTTGAGAATTCATAATGGTTGGCTCGAGTACCACGCCTGGTACGAGTTGTCTTAATTGCATTGTTGTGTTCTTTTGATGGTTCCATAAGTGGACCGGATTGTACATCTTGACTATGATTATTGCACATGGTCCATGAGAGACCAAGTGATTATATCTAATTGTGAGGTTGGTCTTAGTATAGGCCGGGATTGCATGTTTAACCCTTGGGTGGTATTAGGGGGATCCTGGGGTGGGTCCGGACTATGTGGTAAGATTATATGATATTTTCATCGAGTATGGTCAATGGTTGTTAGTGGGTTACATGTGGTTGGTAAGCTAGGTTGAAGGCTGCGAGTCGGGAGTAGTATTGCTGACTATTATTATCGGGTTGGGAGATTATTCTAAGGATCCTTGAGGGGTCCAGATATTGTGAATAGTACCAAGAGTGTAGTTGGTCTGGTCTGGCCATTAGCTGGGTTATTAGTGGATGTTTGGTCACAAGGATTTACTCGAGTACCGGAGTAGCAGTCCATGTCTGAAATTAGGGGTTGGACCAGTGTAAGGTGACTTGGGAAACCAAAGGGTCAGTGTGATTCGGAAAGTCCTAGGAGTCAGGGTGCAGAGTCCTCGAGTGAGGGAATTGGCAGCGGAAAAGATAGGAAGGGTTGAGGTATGAGTTATAAGTAGATGGTAGGGTTGAGATCGGGATTGGTAAAGGTGGAAGTCGGAGGACGGGACTATGGTGGTTGATTTCATGCTTTCCCTTAATTTCATTATATGATGGTACAAGTGGATTTGGGTCGATCGATGATGCCTACTAGTACATGTGTTTGTACTGATTCTACTCTTGCTATACCTTTTTGGGTATAGTCTGGTTGCAGGGTTGATGATGTTTCTTAGGTGCAGGACGATGACGATCCTCAACAGTTTCTACTTCTTTCCTATGGTGGAAGTTGTGTCATTTTGCATTTCCTTGTATGACTCCTGTAGTAGCTCTTGTACCGTATTAGACTAGATTCTAGGGAGGATTTATTTTCAAGTTGTAAACTGATTTTCCAGTCTTAAAAAAGTTTTTACTGTATTCCCTTATAAAAGATGTTTCCTGAATCAAGGTTGTAAATGGTTTCACGTACTAAAATGAGGTTGCTTATTATTTTACTTTGTTTTCCGCAAGTACCTGTTGGATTGGGTGGTAAGGGTTCGTCTATCTAGGTGGTTAGAGTAGGCACTCGCACGGCCCGGTAGTTGGGTCGTGGCACTATTTTAGCTAAGTTAGTGCTCAATTGACTCTGATTAAGGTATGCTTAGTCTTATGCAATTCTAGGTAAGGGTTCTACTTATCCTAAAGGAATGGTATAAATCATCCTTTAAGATCCATTAAAAATGATTAATCGGTCAAACTTAGGTTAATTAATTAAAACAAAATGCGAGTGTTGAAAGAAATAAAATTGCCAAGTATGTAAGTAAGAAAATATTTTCAAACTTGAAATTAGTTATCATCCTTTAAATTTAAAAGCTCTTGAATTTACAGTAGAATAACAAGAATTTAAAAATGGTCATTTGCTTGAAATGCTACTGATCAAAGATTCATGGATTAAAAAAATAATTTAAAACTTGATTATTTTCTTTTGCTCAAGGATTAACCCACGTGCTTTTAAAAAAAATATTTAGAATAGTTTGAGTTTAAAACAAAGTTGAATCCTTTTAAAAATCTTTTGAAAGTGAAAGGCTAATGATGTATAAGAAAAGCAACTTATTAATAATTGTAGTAAACTAGAGTATAGGTACTAAGTGATTAGAACAAAACTAGCTATATTCCCTATGTTAGTTACTAAGGATAAATAAAACAAATCCAAATCACATAAGCAAGTTAACAATATAAACAAACAAATCAGTAAATAAATAAATGCTAAAAGATAAAGATGTCGAGACGACTCCATGTGCGGGTATGATGATGATGCTTGAATCCACAAGACTCGTTTTTGCGAGAGTCTCAAATTGAGACTCCATTTGCTCCTAAGGTGTTCATGCAAATGAAGAGAGAATAAAGAGATTAGAAATACAATTCAACTTTAGACGATATTGAATAAATTAGATAAGGAATCAAGTAGAGTCACACAATAAATATATTATCCAAAACACGAAACATGCGAACGTCGGACAAGACACCCATCTTGTGATTTACGACTATTGACCCATACTCAAAATAGCTTAAATCATAATACACGTGTTTTAAAACACAAATAACCCTCAAGATCAGGTTTCAACTACAACAATATCACTTCTTTGAAACATGAGAAATGAATTATGATTCATGAGCCTCCAAAGGGATTATGACATTTAAAATAACAACTTCTACACATATTTATGCTAATGGAACATATGCAGAAGATAAAGGAAAATATATGTATGCATAATGACGTGAGATAGAGCTGCAGGCAGTACCTTGGACCATGGATTCATATTTTATTAGAGAAAAAGAAACATATAGACAATGACCTACGTAGTATTCCTAGGAAAAACATCTCCTTTGATCATTTTCCTTTACAGAGAACTACATCAGATTTCAATATATGAAAGACACCAAATAAACATTAACACACACTAAAACTAATATCAAATGAGAATTTAATCACAAAGCGAAGCCAATTCTTAAGTTCGTGACATCTAAAACGAGAAAAGAATATGACTACGGATCTCTACAAGACTCTAACTAAATGGAATACATTTTAACATTACTATTGCTATAGCTAAACTAAGCAAAATTACTCTCGACACATAATTCCTTAAAACTTGCGGAGTAGTGAATGGGACTTCGTAATCACAGATCTATAATCGAAACTCAAACACACTCAAAGCAAAGAGACTCAACAGAATAGAACGAGAATGCAAAACAGATGCTTAAGGATATAAATCGATAATTCTAAAATAGTGCAGGGGTAGAGGAAAAAGCTGCATAAAAATGAGGGACTGAAAAGCCCCCAAAGGCTAAGTAAAAAAGAAAATATTGCAAATATTTAGAGGGGAGAGGCGGCCATCAAAACTTGTTCCCAAAACAACGAGAAAAGATTTGTATTTATAGAGATAAATTTGGGTTAGGATATGAGCTCTTGGGCAGGATTTCGAGATCACATAGCCATTTGTATTTTGAATCTCTGCTTGTTGATTCTCCCTTAGAGATTTTCAGAACTATTTGGCCTCTTATGTTGACCGAATTAAAGAGGGAAATGTGAATCAGAGAGAGGAAGAGAGAGTCTAAGGTTTTTCAGAATAGAGATGTGGAGATTGCGGAAAAATAGAGTTGGTAAGTCTGTCCATGGCTAAAACTTTGCTGGAGCTTTTTTGGAAGAGGAAAGTGATGATAGAGAGAAGAGATGAGGCGGGATAATGGAGAAAAGTATTTAGGGTTAAATGCTTTGGGCTGAACATCAAGGCGGGTTATGGACTATTTTGCTAGTCAATTTTGGGTCAATTATTGGGGTTTTAAATAGCTGAAAATAGTAGGCTCGTTTGGGTCCTTGAAATTCTTTTCTCCCTCTAAGTTATCTTGAGTTTTTAACTTAATAATTAATACAATATATTATGCAATGACAAATAATAATTAAAATAAAATATAGATACAAAATATTGGCTTATAACTAATTTGATAAGTATGAAACTTAAAATTATGAAACTTAAAATTGTAACACCCCAGAATTTGATTAAGCTTTTAAAACTTAGAAACTTCAAAAATTCTAAAACTTCCAGGAATCACGAGTCAAGTCCATGAGCCGTGGATAGAACCACGAGTCATGGAAGTGACCCGTGAATCCTGTCCTGCAAATCCCACCTCTGGTCTGAGAACCACGAGTAGAGTCTATGGGTCCATAGAAATGCTTCTTTTATCCCTCGGGTATTAGACATAACTCGTATTCATTCAGTAATTTTACCCCTTCTTCATTCTTGGACCTCATTTTTTAATATTGTTACTTTTCTATGCTGTGTCTAGAATCTTGATCTTGGAATTCAGATTCTGATTTCTTGATATCAGAGTGATGTTTCAATGCGGATTCCACTCCAGTCTTCTTACAGGGAGCATTAGTTTCACGGGTCATGGAAACCACCCGTGGAACTCAGACTGAGGGCAATCAATTCCCCAAAAACCACGAGAGGTTTCTACGACTCGTGAAAGTTTCCACAAGCTGTCCTGTTAATCCGTGGAAAGTTATCCACAACCTAACTTTTGGCTCAGAAACCACGACTCCAATCCATGAGCCGTGGTTACTTCTACGGTCCGTGAAAAGGGTCTGT
This sequence comes from Jaltomata sinuosa, assembly GCA_003996215.1. NCBI lineage: Eukaryota > Viridiplantae > Streptophyta > Magnoliopsida > Solanales > Solanaceae > Jaltomata > Jaltomata sinuosa. The sequence goes on along the minus strand of QJPP01002216.1, from coordinate 130,884 downwards.
GGAACCTAAAGCCGAGATTTTAAGTCTATTTTTCCTAGCTTTTATCCAGGGGTATTTCTATAATTCTCTATCCTGTCAACTCCTAAATGAGGCTATTTTTGACAATTATAGAAGGGTTTTAACTTCACTTAGCCTAAGTTCCTTCCCTTAAGCTCTCATTCAATCCAAAAGAGGAAAGAATCCCTTCAAGCTCCAAGTCTCAAGCTCCAAGTTCAATCCTCCATTTCTTTTCATCTTAGATCAAGCAAGCTTCAATAAGGTATGTTTGTATTCACTAAGGGATTCCTTTCACCCTTATGCCCAAAATCCCATGTTTTACTTTGAATTACCAATTTGTGGAAATTAGGGTTCTTATCCAAATTGGGAAAAAGTTATGGGTCTTTTTTTGAAGCATTAATTCATGGTTTCTATTACTTATCTATGATTTAATTGAGGTTCCTTAGTTGATTTTAAAAGGCCATGCATTAAAATGATTTTTAGCATGATTCTATTGAATTGCATGTTTTCAAGTGAAAATTGGCATGTTTAGATAACATGACCTTATGTATTTTGAAGTTGCATGCCTAATTCTTCAAGTTATGAATTTAGAAAGAAAAGTATGTTTTAAATTATGGTATGCTAAGTTTTAAGACCTATGATATGTGAATTGCATGACATTAGATATGTCCTTATGCTTTTCAAACTAATTTGGTATTAGATATGTCACAAGTATAAATTGAGCTATAAGTATGTTTTGAGGGTAGTATTAAGCACCAAGTTGGATTGAGTTTAGCGTACCCGTTTGTATATCCCAGAACTATGTGCCATCGTAGGTTCTTTAAGTCCCCTCAGTGGGCATCAGACACCATGATTACACTAGTTATGCCTTTATACCCTGGCAAGGTATATTGGGTCCTCTCGATGGGGCAGATACATCAGATTCCATGTAGCTCACATGGTGTATGTCGGTTAGAGAACCTCCCACAGAAACATTTTCAGGTTATTTATTGCATTGACTCTCTGCTTTCAAATTTCAGAACTACTATTATTACTTATGGTTTTCAAGTATATTTTGCCTATGATATTGCATTGAGTCCTCTGCATCCCATCTTTTACTATCATAACATGATTTCAGTTTTAAAGTATATATATCATGTTTACTTCAGATTTTGCATATCTCACATACTCGGTACATCCTATAGTACTAACATATATCTTGCGCTGCATCCTCTTGATGTTGCAGATTCAGGCTCTCTCTCCCAGGCTCATGGCTAGACAATGCCGTATATCTAGATAGTGGTTGATGAGCCCTCATCCTTTGAGGACTAGTATTAGTCTAGTTATTTTGTTTATCTTTCTTTTAGATTCTCGAGTTAGTTGGGGTCTTGTCCCATCAACTCTTATGACAGTTTAGAGGTTTCAGACATAGCTAGACTTATATTCCGTGTGTGGATTTGGTACTTCTTAGAATTTGTTCTTATTTAGTTATGGTTGCCTATCTTCACTTAATATGCTTCCGCTATGTTTTCTTATGAATGTCTGAGTATGTTATGAACAAGGGTTAACTTGGAAAACTTGTGGTCTTGGGTCCCGTGTTACGCCTAGGGTAGCTCTAGGGCATGACAAACTTGGTATCAGAGCCTCAGGTTAAGTCCTAGGTTGTCTGAAAGCCGCATCGAGTAGAGTCTCTTCCATATGTGTAAAGTATGCCACACTTATAAGAGAGAAGCTACGAGGTGTCTTAGGAAAAACTTCACTTCTTTCATGATCAATATCATGCGATAGAGTTTAACTTTGTTACTCCTCTAATCCATTCTTTATGCATTTTAGATTACGCCTCCTCGCCATGCCATGCCTCACCGAGCCGCCTAAAATATTGACCCTCTGATTCCAGACCCCGAGGTCACAAATGCATTGTTCAGGAATGCTATTCATATCCTAGCTCAGACTATGGTTGCTCAAGTCAATCAGCATGCTCCTATACCTGTCCACCCTCAAGGTAGAGTTGCGGCCCAAGTTCGAGATTTTATTCGCATGAAAACCACCTGAGTTCTGGGGTTTGAAAGTTGGTGAGGATCCATAAAATTTCTTGGATGAGGTGAAAAAGATCTTTGGTGTAATGCAAGTGGGTGATATTGATGGTATTGAGCTATCTTCCTATCAACTCAAGGATGTTGCTCATATTTGGTTCACTCAATGAAAAGATACTAAGGCTAGGGATATGGTCCCTATATCTTGGGAATACTTTGAGAGGGATTTTCTTGATCGATTCTTCCCAAGGGAGTTGAGGCAAGCTAACATCAAAGAGTTTGTGAATTTGAGGCAATGTTCTATGTCAGTTTAGGATTACAGATTGAAGTTCATCCAGCTTTTTAGGTATGCTCCTTCAATGGTGGCTGACCTGTGGGATGAGATGAATAAGTATGTTTACGGAGTGTCATATTTGGTAAAAAAAGAGTGTAGGTCTACTATGCTTTTGGGTGACATGGATATTTCTTGACTTATGACTCATACCCATCAGATTGAGGGAGATAAGTTGAGGGAGATGGCAAGGGAGAACAAGAGGGTTAGATCAGAGAGTTCAGGTTTTGGCCATCAGAAGTCTGGAGGCAGACATCGCTCTTTGTTTCAGAAGAAATAATCAGGGCCTGTTCATTCTTCAACTAGTGTTCCTACCCAAGCCCCTAGCCTCGTCATGATTAGACTGGTAGAGGATCTGGTCCGTACTCACAGGGAAGTGTTGCAAAAGGGACTTCTTACCCTTCTTGTAACAAGTGTGGTAGAAGTCACCCTAGTGAATGTCTAGCTGGTGGAGAGGGGTGCTTTGGGTGTGGTCATGTTGGACACCGGATTAAGGATTGCCTTTCAGCTAAGAAGGGACAGAGAGGTAGTAGGACTCAGTTTGCTCCAGCAGCCCCAGGAGGTCGACCAGCCCAGCAATGCACTGCTCCTAGTTCTGGTGGTCAACTCCAAAACCGCCTTTATGCCATATCCTCTCGTCAGGACCAGGAGAGTTTATCAGACATTGTTACTTGTATGTTGAAAGTCTTCTCTCTCAAAGTGTTTGCTTTATTGGATCCCGGTGCCTCCTTATCTTTTGTGACCCCCTATATTGCTTGCAAGTTCAAGATTTGTCCTGATTAGCTCTTAGAACCCTTTTGTGTTTCTACTCCGATTGGTGAGTCAGTCCTAGCCAAAAGAATCTACTGAAATTGCCATATCTCAGTCCTTTATAGAGTCACTTCAGCGAATCTCGTAGAGTTGGAGATGACTGATTTTGATATTATTCTTGATATGGATTGGTTGTATGCATGTTATGGCTCGGTTGATTGTCGTACTCAAGTTGTCAGTTTCAAGTTTCCGAATGAACCTATCTTAGAGTGGCAAGGTAGTCCTCCATCTTTGAAGGGTCATTTCATATCTTATCTTAAGGTTAGGAATATGATTTCTAAGAGTTATGTATATCATATAGTTCGAGTTATGGACACGGAGTCCAAAACCCCATCCCTTCAGTTAGTTTCTATTGTGAATGAATTTCTAGAAGTGTTCTCTGAGGATTTACCCAGAGTCCATCCCAAGTAGGAGATCGACTTTGGAATGGATCTTCTTCTAGATATGCATCCTATCTCTATTCCTCCCAATAGAATGGATTCCGCAGAGCTTAAGGAATTGAAGGATCAGTTGAAAAACCTCCTTGATAAGGGTTTTATTTGACCCAACATCTCTCCGTGGGGTGATCCAGTCTTATTCGTGGGAAAGAAAGATGGTTCCCTTAGAATGTGTATCGACTATCATCAATTGAACAAGGTCACAATTAAGAATAAGTATCCCATTCCTTGGATTGATGACTTGTTCGATCAGCTTCAGGGTGCCAGTTACTTCTCCAAGATTGACCTTAGATTCGGTTATCATCAGCTTTATGTTTGAGAGTGTGACATTCCAAATACAACCTTCAGGACTCAGTATGGTCATTATGAATTTGTGGTTATGTCTTTTGGTCTAACGAATGCTCTCGCAGCTTTTATGGATTTAATGAACCGTGTGTTCAAGCAATATTTAGATACATTTGTGATTGTGTTCATTGATGATATTCTTATCTATTCTCGGAGCAAGGAGGAGCATGCAGACCATTTGAGCGTGGTGTTGCAAACTCTCAAGGATCGACAGTTATTTGCTAAGTTTAGCAAGCGTGAGTTTTGGATGCAGTCTATTGCTTTTCTGGGTCATATTGTGACTAGAGATGGTATTCGAGTTGATTCTCAAAAGATTAAGGCAGTAAGAACTGGCCTAGACCCACTTCCCCATTTGATATTATGAGCTTTTTAGGTTTGGCTGGTTACTACATGAGATTTATGGAAGGGTTTTCTTCTATTGCTGCCCCATTGACTCGGTTGATTCAGAAGAAGGTAAAATTTTAGTGGTCTGATCTATGTGAGAAGAACTTTCAGGAATTGAAGATTAGATTGACCACAACTCCAGTGTTGGCTCTACTCGAGGGCCTAGATGACTTTTTTGTGTATTGTGATGCTTCTAGGATTGGTTTGGGTTGTGTGTTGATGCAACGTGGTAAGGTGATTGCTTATGCTTGGAGACAACTTAAGATTCATGAGAAGAACTTCCCTACTCATGATCTTGAGTTGACAACTATGGTTTTTTCTTTGAAGATTTAGAGACACTACTTGTATGGTGTTCACGTTTATGTGTTCACTATTCATAAGAGTCTTCAGCATGTGTTCACTCAAAAGGAATTGAATCTTTGTCAAAGAAGTTGGCTTGAGCTTCTTAAGGATTATGATATGAGTGTGCTTTACCATCCAGGTAAAGCCAATGTTATGGCGGATGCACTTAGTAGGTTATCCATGGGTAGCGTGTCTTCGATTGAGGACGGAAAGAAAGAATTGGACAAGGATGTTCATCGACTTGCTCGATTGGGAGTTTGCCTTATGGATTTGACCGAAGGTGGTGTTATTGTTCAGAATGGTTCTGAATCATCTATGGTAGATGAAGTGAAAGAAAAGCAAGACAGTGATCCTATTTTGCACCAGTTGAAGGGTGCAGTCCATCAACAAAGGGTAGAGGATTTCTCCCAAAGGGCAGATGGTGTGCTTTAATATCAGGGTCGATTGTGTGTACCTGACATAGATGGGTTGATACATCGGATTTTGACAAAGGCTCATAGCTCCAGGTATTCTATTCATCCCGGTGCCACCAAGATGTATCGTGACCTACAGGAAGTCTATTAGTAGAATGGCATGAAGAGGGACATAGTAGGTTTTGTGGCTAAGTGTCCCAACTGTCAACAAGTAAAGGTGGAGCATCAACGACCAGGTGGTATGACTCAGGATATTGATCTTCCTACTTGGAAGTGCGAAGCAATCAATATGGATTTCATTACTAGTTTGCCTCGTACTCATAAACAGCATGATTCTATTTGGGTGATTATCGATAGGATGACTAAGTCATCCCACTTCTTGGCCGTTAAGACTACAGATTCATCAGATGATTATGCCAGACTCTACATTAGGGAGATAGTTAGATTGCATTGTGTTCCATTGTCTATCATTTCAGATAGGGGTACTCAGTTTACATCTCAGTTTTGGAAGTCATTTCAGAAAGGTCTTGGTACTCAGGTTAAGCTTAGTACAACTTTTCACCCTCAGACGGATGGCTAGGCAGAGCGTACTATTTAGACCTTGGAGTATATATTGAGAGCTTGTGTGATTGATTTTAAAGGTAGTTGGGATGATCACTTACCTCGTATCGAGTTTGCCTACAATAATAGTTTCCGTTCTAGCATCCAAATGGCCCCTTATGAGGCACTTTATGGGCGGAGGTGTAGATCTCCTATTGGTTGGTTTGAGGTAGGTAAGGTAGCTTTTATTGGTATAGATTCAGTTCATGAGACTATGGAGAAGGTTCAGATCATTAGGGAGAGGTTGAAAACCGCTCAGAGTTGACATAAATCATATGCAGATGTGAGGAGAAGAGAGTTGGAGTTTGAGATTGATGATTGGGTATTTCTGAAGGTGTCACCCATGAAGGGTGTGATGAGGTTTGATAAGAAAGGGAAGCTTAGTCCCTGCTATGTAGGTCCTTATCGGATTCTAAGGAGAGTTGGTAGTGTTGCTTATGAGTTAGATTTGCCATCAGATTTAGAAGCGGTTCATCCAGTTTTCTATGTTTCGTTGTTTAAGAAGTGTATTGGTGACCCGACCTTGATTATTCCTTTGGAGGATGTAAGTGTGAAGGATAGACTTACTTATAAGAAAGTTCTTGTGGAGATTCTTGATCATCAGATTCGGAGGTTGAGAAACAAAGAAGTCACTTTGGTGAAGGTCCTTTGGAGAAATCAGCTAGTTGAGGGAGCTACTTGGGAAGCAGAAGTAGCCATGAAAGCCAAGTACTCTCATCTCTTTCCTTCCAATCCAGTTTCAGCTTGAGGTATTAGTTTCCTCCTTAGTATGTCCCTCCAACTCTATTTCGTCAGTTTTCCTCATGATCCTAGCATGCTTTCATGTTTTCTGAAGTTAGTTCAATTATGTTTTAAGTTAAAAAGCTCAGTTTTCATGTTTTTCCTCGAGTTTTATGTTTTGTTGTTTGGTTGGGCTATTTTCTCTCTCCAGTTTTCCTTGCTTGGTCTTCATTCAATGATGAATGATCCCAAGAGGGAGATGTTATAACACCCTAAATTTAATTCAGCTTTTAAAGCTTAGAAACTCTGAAAATTCTGAAACTTTCAGGAATCACGAGTCAAGTCCACAAGCCATGAAGAGAACTATGAGTCGTGGAAGTGACCCGTGAATCCTATCCTATAGATCCCACCTCTGGTCTGAGAACCACGAGTGTAGTCTACGGGTCGTGATTAGTTTCACAGGTCGTGGAAACAACCTGTGGAACTCAGACTGAGGGCAGTCAATTCCCCAAAAACCATGAGAGGTTTCGTTGAGTCGTGGAAGTTTCCACGAGCCGTCCTGTTAATCCATGGAAAGTTATCCGCAGCCTAACTTTTGGCTCAAAAACCATGACTCTAATCCATGAGCCGTGGTTACTTCTACGGTCCGTGGAAAGGGTCAGTGAAACCTAAAGCCAAGATTTTAAGTCTGTTTTTCCCAGCTTTTATCCAGGGACATTTTTGTAATTTTTCATCCTTTTAACTCCTAAATGAGGTCATTTTGGACAATTCTAGAAGGGTTTTAAATTCACTTAGCCTAAGTTCCATCCCTTAAGCTCTCATTCAATCCAAAAGAGGAAAAAATCCCTTCAAGCTCCAAGTCTCAAGCTCCAAGTTCAAGCCTCTATTTCTTTTCATCTTAGATCAAGCAAGCTTCAATAAGGTATGTGGGTATACAAAAAGGGATTCCTTTCACCCTTATGCCCAAAATCCTATGTTTTACTTTGAATTACCAATTTGTGGAAATTAGGGAAAAGTTATGGGTCTTCTTTTTAAGCATCAATTCATGATTTCTTATTACTTATCTACGATTTAATTGAGGTTCCTTAGTTTATTTCAAAAGCCCATGCATTAAAGAAACTTTTTAGCATGATTCCATTGAATTGCATGTTTTCAAGTGAAAATTGGCATATTTTGATAACATGACCTTACGTATTATGAAGTTGCATGCCTAATTCTTCAAGTTATGAATCTAGAAAGAAAAGTATATTTTGAATTATGGCTATGCTAAGTTTTAAGACCTATGATATGTGAATTGCATGACATTAGATATGTCCTTATGCTTTTCAAATAGATTTGGCATTAGATATGTCACAAGTATAAATTGAGCTATAAGTATGTTCTGGGAGTAGTATTGAGCCCCGAGTTGGATTGGGTTTAGCTTACCCCTTTGTATATCCTAGAACTACTTGCCACCATAGGTTCTTTAAGTCCTCTCAGTAGGCATCAGACACCGTGATCACACTAGTTATGCCTTTATACCCTGGCAAGGTATATTGGGTCCTCTCGATGGAGCGGATACATCGGATTCCATGTAGCTCACATGGTCTATGTCAGTTCGAGAACCTCCCACAAAAATAATTTCAGGTTATTTATTACATTGACTCTCTGCTTTTAGATTTCAGAACTTCTACTATTACTTATGATTTTCAAGTATATTTTGCCTATGATATTGAATTGAGTCCTCTGCATCCGAATATATTTACTTTAGATTTTGCATATCTCACATACTCCCGTATATCCTATAGTACTGATGCATATCTTGCGATGCATCCTCTTAATGATGCAGATTCAAGCTCTCTCTCCCAGGCTCGTGGCTAGACGATGCCGAATATCCAGATAATGGTTGGTGAGTCTCATCCTTCGAGGACTAGTATCAGTCTAGTTATTTTATTTATCTTTCTTTTAGATTCTCGAGTTAGTTGGGGTCTTGTCCCATCAACTCTTATGACAATTTAGAGGTTTCAGACATAGCTTGACTTATATTCCATGTGTGGATTTGGTACTTCTTAGACTTTGTTCTTATTTAGTTATGGTTGCCTATCTTCACTTAGTATGCTTCCGCTATGTTTTCTTATGAATGTCTGAGTATGCTATGACCTAAGGTTAACTTGGGGTACTTGTGGTCTAGGGTACCGTGTTGCGCCTAGGGGATAGCCTCGAGGCATGACAGAAATAAAGTAATGATAATCAATTACTTAAGAAAAAGAAGTGTAAAATGATAGTGATAATATTAATAATAAAATATGCAATTTTAAAATGTAATTTATAAAAATGTGATAGCGATGATAATAATAGTAGTGATAGTAATTATTCAAATATAGTAAAAAAGAAAAAATATTATTAATTTAGAAGTTCAAGAAAATAAAAAGGGCGAAAGGAGGGTCAAAATTGGGTGTCAACAGCTTGTCCCTCTTAGATCGCAGACGATGTAAGAGTGTTTGGGTAAAGAAGTTGACGTAGTAGCCAATTTTACCCAGACAAACAAATGCGACTTTGAAATGGTATAAGAGGATATAGGCTGGACAGTTACAGGATAGATGATTTTGAAAGATTAAGAGATTGATATGAAAGGTGTTGAAGATTATGGCCGAACCCCATTTTGAGGTGCCTACATATCTCGAGTTTTACGAGAATCAGACCATATGTAGTTCAAGATTTATGAACTCATGAATTGAGAAACAAGGTAAATGCAAATCTAAAAGGTGTTGCCCAGTGTAGGATTATGATCACATTGATATTATGCCGAAGAAACGTACTCGAATTTAGAATATAAGTATGACTGACTTAATCGAGTTATCAGAGAATAATATTTGAGAGTAGAATCGAGCAGAGTTCGAGATAGACCTTCGACCTTTGTTGAAATGTTTGACTTCTTAACAAATTGCCCAGTTCAATGTTAAGAGGGAGTTCCTCATTTATGCTATGCTTTGCGGATCCTTTTTGCGACATACCTGTTGCTAAACTTCTGTAAAATCTAGAGTTCATTCATTAAAAGTAATAGCAGTGTAAATATAATCGAGATATCACGCAAAAATTTAGAGTGAATCATTTGAGATAGCAATAATATCAGCATAAAATTTGTGCTAAATCTTTCACGATAAGATAATACTAGTGCAGATGTGAGGTAGTGCTAGTACTATTGCCAGTTAGTGCCAGTGCAAGATTAGCGCCAGGGTAAGTTAGTGCCAATGCCAGTTAGTGCAAGTGCAAGATTAGTGCCAGGCCAAGTTAGTGCCAATGCCAATTAGTGCAAGTTCAAGATTAGCGCCAGAGCAAGTTAGTACCAATGCCAGTTAGTGCAAGTGCAAGATTATCGCCGGTGCCAATTAGTGGCGATGTCAGTTGGTGCAAGTGCGAGTGCAAAGTTAGAGTGAGTGCAGAATTAGTACCAAGTCACAATTAGCACCGATGCAAAATTAGTGCTAGATCATAATTAGCGTTGGTGCAAGATTTAGTGGTAGATCATAATTAGCGTTGGTGCAAGATTTAGTGGTAGATCATAATTAGCGTTGGTGCAAGATTTAGTGCTAGATTATTGCTAGTGCGAGATTAATGCTAAATATTAGTGCAACTGATATCTTAGGGATGTAAAGAAATTTCAAACCGTCTCGTAATTTGATGACTTAATTGCTTCATCTTCTTTATCCTATTTGGACTTTCCTGCATTTAAAGAAAATTTGTGAGTTGGGGGAGGGAAGGCTGATTCACGCTGATTTGAGATTCCCAACTCTGCTTCTTGCTTGTCTATTTTCTTCTTTGGACTCTATGTCGGATCTCAGATTATGACATACTTCGGACATTCTTTGCCCCAATAACCAAATTAAATCATATGCTTGTACTAGCCAACAATCCTCGGTAAACTCTTTTTTCGAAAGCTTTGCCCCAGTTTCTTGCTTTAATCAGCTCTTGCATCCATTTATAGAGGAATATGTAATGTAAAATTTTGATACCTTCTCAAAATTTGTCCCAGTTTATAGCTTAAAGATGATAGAGAGAATTTAAAAGATATGACCGATCCTATAAGACGCTTACGTATCCTGTAAATATAGAAATCAGGTCGTACGTAGTTCAGGGTACAAAACAAAGAAAAATAAAAAAATTTGGTATGCAAGAAATTGGATAGTATACTGCGGATAAAAGTGAATATGGTTTGAAGGGCTTTGATAAATGAAAAATGGAGTGACGTATTGCGGGTAAGTAGAGGCTTGAATAGGTGGTGAGGTAACATTCTGTATGTTGGAAGGATGACAAAACGAGTTTTGACATATTAGAAATGGATTGAATTATTGAGGGTTAACATGAGCTTGACTCGTGGGATGTAGATTCGTGGCAGGTGTGTTCATGGGCTGAGTGCTTTGTGAAGGGAAGTGGTTAGGAATGGGTGATTCGAGGGATGAGAATTGAGGCGGTAATGGAGCAGAAGTTCTTGGTTCTTGAGGTGGAGCATTTGAGTTAGGTAACTTGCCAAAGTTCCTGACACACTCAACTTCTCCTTGTAAATCAGCAATTTGTTGCTCTAAGCGAGCAATCTGTTCATCGTTACTAGTGTCATCCTTAGCCCTCAAAGTTTTAGGGTTATCTTCAGTATGTGTGACTCTTTCAATACCCAAGAGGTATGCTATTGGTGGATCCATCACATTAGTTCTCGGCCTTTGGACTGCCCATTCAGGAAAAGTGTTTGCATTGTCAGCCATCTCGAGTGTCAGCATGAATAAGCCTTTTAGGGATTACAATAATAAAAGAGAAAAAAAAATGAAAAAAAATATTATGAAAAGCAGTTTTAGATGAGGTAAAAAAAGCAAGTAATTTTGTCATGTAGAAAAGAAGTAGTGCACAATAAATGTATTAAACAAATTATAAAGGCAAGTAACACACAATAATACGTCCTAATATGAAAGGAACCTCTTTTATGCAGGAGGTAGGCCTAACAAAAATTTGAAGGACAAAAAATGTGTCTTTATACGTCAATACATTGCTTTTTTAATCAATTAAACGATAATATATTTTCAAAAATAAAGCACAAGAATAGCTCATAGTTATACAATAAAATACAATAGAAATAATCCTAATAAGCTAAGTTTAAATCATCTTTGTGCCTTGACTTCCATCTCATTTGTCAATGTTGGTATGGTGAATTTTGTCTACCAAAGTTTAGAATCTCGATGGTCATCCGCACTACAAAACAAAGGGTTAGATTATTCCTTCCCACTAAAGTTTAATTAGTTTAGAGCAAATAGTCGATATTTAGGCACAATTTGTCCTTAAAAAATACACACAAATTATGATAAAGTGTCATTGGGGTCGTGAACCCGCTTAGATATTTTGGCTAAGACAAGCTAATGGACTTAAAATGCCGAGAATATTAAGCCTCCTAGGTTTGTAATGATGCATGTATCTAAAAGGTTTTGACTTAGCTCTATCCTATATTTTTCTAAGATTTGGCTTATTAGACACATAATTTTTGAACGGACCACTTGAGTGAGAAGGCTACGCGATCACAGGAAAAAGATCTGGATAGAAGTTTGCGGGTGCGCAAAACACACCCCGCGTGTATGTGTGATAGTGTGAGTTTTTCAGAGTGGAAGAAGTATGAACGCAATGACAATTTAAATAAAGTGATAACACGTAAGACAATTTATATCAAATAAAGCAAGCATATATCACAAAAATAATTAGAGAAAGCAAGAAAGCATTTTAAAACTTTAATTAGCCTAAGTCTGTTATGGTTTAGAATCTAAAGTCCCCAGCAGAGTCGCCATGCTGTCATACCCCATTTTAATCGATGTCAAAACGTTGTACAGTATATTGGTGATTCTCCAAAAATATTTAAGAGTCGCCATCTAATTATTTTAAAGGTGAATTAGGACACCTATTTTAGCTAAGTTAGTTCTCAATTAACTCTGATTAAGGTCTGCTTAACCTTATACAATTTTAGGTAAGAGTTCTACTTATCCTAAAGGAAAGGTATAAGGAATCCTTTAAGATCCATTAAAAATGGTTAACCAGCCAAACTTAGGTTAATTAATTAAAATAAAATACGAGTGTTGAAAGAAATAAAATTGCCGAGTATGTAAGTAAGAAAATATTTTCAAACTTGAAATTAGTTTTCATCCTTTAAATTTGAAAGCTCTTGAATTTGTAGTAGAATGACAAGAATTTAAAAATGGTCATTTGCTTGAAATGCTACTGATCAAAAATTCATGGATTAAAAAAAATGATTTAAAACCTGATTATTTTATTTTGCTCAAGGATTAACCCACGTGCTTTTTAAAAAATATTTTAGAATAGTTTGAGTTTAAAACAAAGTTGAATCCTTTTAAAAATATTTTGAAAGTGAAAGGCTAATGATGTATAAGAAATGCAACTTATTAATAACTGTAGTAAACTAGAGTATAGGTACTAAGTGATTAGAACAAAACTAACTATATTCCCTACGTTAGTTATTAAGGATAAATAAAAAAATCCAAATCACATAAGCAAGTTAACAATATAAACAAACAAATCAGTAAATAAATAAATGCTAAAAGATAATGATGTCACGATGACTCCGTGTGCGGGTATGATGATGATGCTTGAGTCCATGAGACTTGATTTTTGCGAGAGTCCCAAATTGAGACTCCATTTTTTCCCAAGCTGTTCATGAAAATAAAGAGAGAATAAAGAGGTTAGAAAGACAATTCAACTTTAGACGATATTGGATAAATTAGATAAAGAATCAAGTAAAGTCACACAACAAATATGTAACGATCGGATCCGCTATTATTTCAGGAACCACGATGTCATAAAATTTTAAAATGAATCAAAATATTATTGGTATTAAGTGGGGTGACGTGACAAAAAAATTCAAATTTTTGGAAATCATTCGGGATGACGTCACTCTGCTATAGCAGTATTTAATTCACTATAGCGGAACCGCTATGGCAGAAGGACATCCACTATAGCGGAACGATGGGAGGCAGTAGCCTCAGAACGAGTTTTATTAAAATATTTCTCCTCCTCAGTTGACAAACATACGAGGATTTCTTCAAACACCCTCCTATGCTGCTCCAGGACTTGGGAACCATGGGGAGGAAAGACTACGGCTGAAGGGATGCGGAAAAGCAGATTCTAGGACCATTGTTCAGCTGAGAACACCTTCACAGAGTCGGAAATGTATCCTTGCAGCTGTTTGGAGTCCAGGTAGGCTAGGTTTCTTCCAAGAGTAGATTAACCGCTTTCATTTTCTTATTATTGTATAGAAAGAAAGGGAGAATCCATGGTTAGTCCTTCGGGCACGGAGTCTGGAGGAAGTTGTTGGTTTGTTGGATTAGTTTGGAAATGGTAGAATAGGGATAGGATGTTGTGACATTCTAGACATTGCTTAAATTGTGTGGTTTTGCTAATTGAAAATGCGGGAACTAGAATATCGGGAGGTTTGGGGAATCAAAAAGGGGTTGGTAATTTATTATGTGTAAGGAATGGGAGTTCCAGAAATAATTGGTATAATTAGGATATTCGTTGGCTGTGTTCTAAGGCTGGGAAAGGTTTTTCCAGGTTGTATTTGGTCCTTGGAAGAGAGTCAGGAATCGGAATGGGGTAGGTGATGGTTTGCTTCCTGTATGCTTTGTGTATTTAAGTAGTCTTATCTAAGTATTTTATGAGATGCATTACTTAGGGAATGATTAGAAATGTCTAATATTCCTATTTAGCCGTCTGGTAAATTGAACATTGTATTGTGCTTGTTGGTTTACAAGTTGATTGTTCATTTTTGTGACTGTGGATTGTTTGACATTTGGTTGGCTCGGGTACTATGCCTGGTACGGGAAATACTAACGATTGGCTCGGGTACCACGCCTGGTATGGGATGTACTAATGGTTGGCTCGGGTACCACGCTTGGTACGAAATCACACTAATGGTTAGCTCGGGTGCCACGTCTGGTACGGGTTTACTTATTGCATTGTATTGTGTAATTGATTTGGTTCCATGAGTGGACCGGGCTGTGTTTATGAATGGTACTATTACATTTGGTCTTGGTGTAGACCGAGTTTTTCCATATTAACACCTAGATATGTTAGGGGGATCCGGACCATGTAAAAGAGGTTATAAGTTCACAAATTGTTGTTATTAAGTGTACTAATGGCGGTCAGGAATGGTTATGGTTAATAAGCTAAGGGTGGGTCTTGATATAGACCGGGGTAGTCTGTTTAATACTTAGGTGTGGATGGAGGATCCTTGGAGGGTCCGGGTTATGTGATGTAAAAAGGGATTCAGATGTAACTCTGTTGCTTTCATTAAAGGTGTCAATGGTCGATGGTATGATTCTATACTATTGGTATATTGGGAGGAGGACTGAGAGTCTGTGGTGTAGTTACTGGTTAATATAAATAGGTTGAAAAGTTGTCCTAGAGGTCCTGGAAAGGTCCGGAGAATGGTAGGTAAGCTACGAGCATAAACAGTTTGGTGGGGCAGTTGACCGGATTAAGTTTGGATATTTAGTCAAGGTAGTTGACTGAGGTAAAGGTTAAAGAGAGACTTAGGAAGTCTAGGCGATAAGGCGACTTGAGAAGTCTAGTTATGAGTGAGACTTGGGAAGTCCTAGATGTCAGGGTCAAGGTTAGGGTGGTGGAGTTGGCAGCTAAAGGTTAGGAAGGTCGGTTCCGAAATGTAGGGTTGATAAAAGAGATGTTGAAAGGGGTGAAACATTTACCTTGTGCATTTTATCTTGATTTTTATATGATGGTAGGAGTGAATTTGGCTCAGCTGATGAATCCTACCAGTACGTGTGTTTGTACTAATTTTACTCTTGCTATACCCTTTTGGGTATATTCTGGTTGCAGGGTTGGTGATATTTCACAGGTTCAGGATTGCGGTTATCTTCTAGCAGCTCCTACTTCCTTCTATGGTGGGAGTTGTGTCCATCTTATGTTATAAACTTATCTTGTAGAATCTCTTGCACCAGCTTAGACTAGGTTCTGGGGAGGTTGTGTTATATTATTAGTAAATTTTCGCAATTTCTAAAGGTTGTTATTTTTCTGAAAGTTGTTGTATAAAGATTTTCCAAATGTTTGTAAAAGGATTTCTCATGTATAAAAGGGACTTACTTAATGGTTATTTCCTTTTCTGCTTTGCCAGTTGGTTCGGGTGGTAAGGGTTCTCCTATCTAGGTGGATTAGAGTAGGTGCCCGCATGACCCGGTAGTTGGGTCGTGACAAATGATATCAGAGCCCAGGTTACTAGTCTCCCAGTACAAGAGCAAAATGTCGAATAGAGTCCCGCAGATTGGTGTGTTGACGTCCACATCTAATCCTAGGGAAGCTATGAAGCATTCTAGGAAACACTTCTCTTCCTTCTTTCCTTTTCATGCGGTTTCATTACTTTCTTGTATGAGTTGAGTTCAATTGATATCTCTCGATTCCAATTGATATCTCAACAAGGTGAAGGATGTCATTGGACGTTGGGTATAACAAACAAGAAAGAAGGATTGGAATCGGGAAGGTTCCAATTGGTATCTGGCCTGAGAGGCTGTGGTAAGGCATGTGTTATTGGCTAAGGGTCATCCATGGGACGTATATAGAGTAATTGTTGTGGTGTGATTTTTATGTAGCTTGAAACTGAAGTGTTTGTGTATTACAATGCTGGCATAATTTACTGATTCGTATATGATTATTTCCTGGTTACGAAATTATGAGTCTTAAGGAAATAGTACTTGATTCTTGGTATGATTGAGTATGATTAAGTTCTCAGTGTGCTTGGAGTTAGAATTAAATATAAGGTTTTCAAGGAAGGGGCTCATCATTTGTTAAGATGGTGAGGGAAAAATGATTTATGACTGTAAGATAACTTTGATTTCAGGACAGTCGGGACTTGGTTGGGAATCAAGAGAACTAGGGGGTTATTCGTGCTTGATAGCGAATGTGTATTGTTAAGAATAATTGCTTGCGTAATCCTCTTGTTGTTTTGTGAAAATTGATGCTAAGTTTCAGTCTGTGTAGTGCCCGGAATGGTCTTGAGGATTGTTTAAGACTATGGCGGATTAACGGGATTAAACAATGGTAACCGGGAAGGGGGATGAGTACATTTAGCTGAAAAATTAATTTTTCTGTATTGATTACTGTTAGGACCTCCATAGAGGATGACATTGCTACGGCACTCCCGATATAGCAGAAATTTCTCCGCTATAGCAGTTCTGCTGTAGTAGAGTGGAAACCGCCATAGCAGAGGTGCGTGAGGCAGAAAGTCTGCCCTATTTTCCCCCTGTTTTCATTCAATCTCCGGAATATAAAACTGCAATAGTTAAACTACGATTGCAAGGAATTTAGCTATAAAACTAGTATGGCATGCATATAAAGGAATAATATCAGAATTTAGCATCCATGTGCGATAATTAAAAGGGATAAAGGAAAGGGGAATACTGTCTAACACAAGCCCCAAACGAGGGCAACCAAAAAGCTGTAAATTGTTCGAAAGTAAAAAGGGGGGGGGAGGTCCTAAGCCTCGTCATCGCTTAGGAAGGAAAACTCCTGCTTGTCCTTGGGCTCCAGGGTGGGAAGCTCTTGGCCCGGGGTAGCACAAGAGAACATGACCTTGATGGTCTTCCACATCCGGGCCAACATACGGTCCCGGGAGCGCCTTTTCTTCTTCTCCTCTTCTAGCTCCCTTCGGAGTGCAGCAAAGTCCTAAGAAGTGGGGGGAGGGGTTGCACCCTCAGCAGCATCGGTGCCTTCCATGAACCTCCTGAAAACAGCCAAGTTCTCCTCTAGCTGGGTGCTAGTGATCGGGGGCTGGAGATGGGGCTGGGAAGGGGCAGGAATGCCATTATCATCATCATTGGCCTCTTCAACCGGCCTACTGCTCCCGACTTCATCCACCTTTCTTTTTTCTTGGAGACTACCTTCACTCGGTTAGGGTCGAAGGGGTCATCCAAAGCCACCTATAAGTCAGTATGGTCCTCAGGCACCCTAAATCGCCTGCACAATTCAAACACCAAGCCCGAAATATAGGGGCCCTTTTTGTGACCCCGGTAGAATTTCTTACACTCGGAGATGATTTGCTCCCCCACATTTATGATAATACCTTGCATGGCACAATCAATCACCAGAGCCCGGGAATAGGTCATGTCGGTCTTGCTACCCGACGAACGGATCCTCTGAGTCCCCAAGTTGAGCCACATCCTAGCCTCTGCAGAAAAGTAAGTACTAGTGATACCCTCGGGCTGACCCAGTAAACCTGATCCCTGCACATCTCATCCACCAGAGTGTCCCTCAACCAAGTCATATCCCAAGGCCGGAACTTAGCCTCGTAGGCTTCATTGGAGACGTGAGGAACTCCAAGCACCCCATTGATAGTCTGAGCATCCACGAGGATGTCCACTCCTCGGATACAGATGGTGGGGTTGAGCTCATCCCAATGAACTGTAGAAAGAATGGCGTAGAACTCCCACACCCAGCCTGTCTGTGCAGGAGGATGAGCTACCAACAAGGACTCCCAACCAAACTCTCTAACTCTGTGGTGGAAGGCGGCTGCCTTTCCATCCACACCCGTCATCTTGCACCCCCTCTCATAAAAAATGCTTAGTCTCCGGTAATCTAGGAACCTCTCTCGACTAGCTTCGTTGGGGAAACGCTCGTAGGAATACACGGTAATTATTGTCCTTTAGCTATTGGAAGTATAACCTGTAATGTAGCGATAAAAATTGGATTAGAACTCAATAAGGCATAAGATATTTAGAAAAGGGGGGAAAATTTTCTAAGTGTCAGCTTGGGAAGCTACTGGCTCTTGTACTGGCTTAGACTAGGTTCTGGGGAGGTTGTGTTACATTGTTAGTAAATTTCCGCAAGTTCTAAAGGTATTTATTTTTCTGAAAGTTGTTGTATAAGGATTTTCCAAATGTTTGAAAAGGATTTCTCATGTATAAAAGGGACTTACTTAATGGTTATTTCCTTTTCTGCTTTTCATGTTGGTTCGAGTGGTAAGGGTTCTCCTATCTAGGTAGATTATAGTAGGTGCCCGCACGACCTGGTAGTTGGGTCGTGACAAAATATATTATCGAAAGCACGATACATGCAAACGTCGGACAAGGCACCCATCTTGTGATTTACGACTATTGACCCATACTCGAAATTGCTTAAATCATAATACACGTATTTTAAAACACAAAAAACCTTCAAGATCATGTTTCAATTACAACAATATCACTTCTTTGAAACATAAGAAATGAATTATGATTCATGAGCCTCCAAAGGTATTATTACACTTCTACACATATTTATGCTAATAGAACATATGCAAAAGCTAAAGGAAAAGATATGTATGCATAATGACGTGATATAGAGCTGCAGGCAGTACCTAGGACCATGGATTCATATTTTATTAGAGGAAAGGAAATATATAGACAATGGCCTACGTAGTATTCCTAAGAGAAACATCTCCTTTGATCATTTTCCTTTACAGAGAACTACATCAGATTTCAATATATGAACAAAACCAAATAAGCATTAACACACACTAAAACTGATTTCAAATGAGAATTTAATCACAAAGCAAAGCCAATTCTTAAGTTCGCGATGGCTAAATGTAACGATCGGGTCCATCGTTATGGGTAGCTAGATCGTGCCAAGTTTTAGAGTTAGAAAACACCAGATTTGGGGGTTTGAAATTCTAGGCTAGGCTAGTCTGGGCCGGTTTAGGGGTGAGGTATGGTCTACGGCAATCCGGGTAAGGATTGTGTTAGATGTCTTGTGTTGAGTTAGTTTTCCTCGTAGTTAACGCGTAGAGGAGTCCAGGGGAATTTTCAGAATTGAATTTGGGTCAATAGAACTCCCGAAATTGTGATTTACGTGAAGGGGTTGTTTTTGATCGTCGGAGGAAGCAAGTGTGTTGTAAAATGGGCAAATTTTGAATATTTCTGAACTTTCTATCTATGACGAGTGCAACAGCTCCGCCATAGCAACCTCCGCTGTAGCAGAGAAATTACCGCTATAGTGGAGGTTAACGTCGATCAGCCTCCGCCATAGCAGAAGACTCTGCTACGGCAGTACCACTATAATAGAGCGGACCACTATAGCGGAGAGTGATGGGATTTAATGCAGAAACATTCTCCAAAACATTCAATTTTCACAATTCCATTTTGGGAGAAGGGCAAGGCGATTCCAGGCAATTTTCCTCTGTTTTCCATTGTTTTTCTTCCCTAAGGTAAGGTTTCTACTCTCCAATCTTCGTACTACTTTTCCTACGCGGTAGAATTGTTAGGAGGGAACTTGGGGAAAGGTTAGAATAACCTAGGCATGGTAGAATCTGGGGAAGAAAGGGGATTCTAGGCATAAAAGTTTTTAGGTAATGTTAAAAGTAAGGTTTTATAATCATATGTGTTTAAATTCTCTATTTTTATCCGTGAAAATGATAGAACTAGGGAAATTAATAGCGTGAAACTCGGGAAAAAGGGTGGAATGATCATGGTTGGTCTAGGGTTTGGGATTTGGTGTAATTCGGATAATACACAAGCCATGTTTGTTAATTCAAGTACTTTTATGTTGTTTTAGACCAAGAATGAGAAAGGAATCCGGAACATGGGAAAGCTCGAGTTGAGTAGAGCTTAGATCATTTTGATGTAGGTGATGGCTTACGATTCCTGTGAATGTTGTATATTTTTTACTCTTATCTAAGTCTTTGTATGAATTGCATGACTTAGAAGAATTGTGTCGAATGTCTAAGGGTCCTGTTTTACAGTCTGTGAATTGAACGGTGTATTGCCTATTGGCTTACAAGTTGTTTGTTCATTATTTTGACTGTGGATTATTGACATTCAGTTGGCTCGGGTACCACGCCTGGTACGGGTATAACAAATGGTTGGCTCGGGTACCACGCCTGGTATGAAATACTAACGGTTGGCTCGGGTACCACACCTGGTACGAGATTATTTACTGCATTATTGCATTGGTATTGTTGTATTGCATTGATATTGTTACATTGCATTAGCTATTATTGGTTCCGTGAGTGGACCAGGCTGTCTTTATTGAAATATGATATTCATTGGTGGTCCTTGAGTGACCGAGAATCCTGTTATATCTGTGTAGTTGATCTTGGATTAGGCCGGGTTTTCTATTTAACACTTAGGTGTTGTTTAGAAGGGATCCCAGGGTGGGTTCGGGCTAGGCAATAAGGATGATGTATTGAATTCTGTAATTGTGGCTTAGAGTTATAAGAAGTGGATTTCATGTGAAACGAGCTAGGTAGAGACTTGTAGTCCAGAGGATCCTATTGACTTGTTGCATATTTTCTGTACTTGTACTTGATTTGTTGTACTGAATTATACACTATTTATTTGGAACTGGCTGATGATCCTACCAGTACACAGTGGTGGTGTACTGATACTGCACTTGCTTTTCTTTCTTGTGAGTACAGGAAATCTTCCAGTGGCTGAGACGCGACCTCATCTGTAGTACCAGCATTTCCAGTCTTCAAGGGTGAGACGCTTTGATCGAGCTGCCTTGAAACTATCATTAGAGTTGTAGCCTATTTTTTTCGGGCTTAGACTATTTATGTTATTTTGGGGTTGCATCCCCATGCTCTAGATATTAGTAGGTGTTTGGTACTGCAACTTTCAGATTCTAAGGGGTAATTTCCGCAAGTTTATATTAATGAAGCTATTTTATTATTATTGAATTGCTAGTTTACTTTTATGCACTGGTTTTGAGCTGCTAGAACGATTAAGTTCGGGGAAGTGATGGTTCGCTCACCCAGGGGTTGGGTGAGTGCCAGTCACGGTAGTCTTGGTCATGACAAAGATGGTATCAGAGCATTAGGTTCGTTGATCTCGTTGTACCAAACATGTCTAGTAGAGTCTTGCAGAATGGTGTAGAGACGTCTGTACTTTTCTTTGAGAGGCTATAGGGCTTTAGGAAAACTATCTCTTCCTCCTTTTCTTCGTGCTATAACTTGATTCCAATTGGTATCTGGTGATACAAATTGGTATCTAATCTCTTTCAATCTTCTGTCCGCAGATGGTTAACACAAGGAATAATGGGGCTAGAGCAGTGGTCCCAGCAGTGGTCCCGGCTGTCCGTGGTAGAGACAAGGGAAGGGGAAGAGGAAGAGGTAGAACCTCACCCGCCAGGGGTGGAGCTCGGGCTGCTGCTGATGCACGTGAGGTGACCCCTCTCTTACCTCAGGAACATGTTGCTAAATATATGGCTGAAGATGGTGAGGCGCAGGAGGAGACGACACCGGTTGGAGGTGCAGGCCTCTCTACTATGACACCAGAAGCCTTTCAACAGGCTTGGAATATTTTGTGTGGGTTGGTGGGTACTGGATCCATACCTGCGGCTTTTGCAAACCAGGCCTTGGACCCTCAACCAACGACTACTACAACACCTAGGATAGATGCGGCTTCAGGCACGAATGATTTCTTCAGGCCAATGCTAGGCCCAGTGATGACAGGAAATGAGCATAAGCTGCTGACCAAGTTTCTCAAGCTGAAACCTCTTACTTTTCAGGGTACTGATAGGGAGGATGCTTACAAGTTTATCTCATATTGCTATGAGAGGTTGCACAAGTTGGGTATTGTACATCAGCATGGGGTTGAGTTTGTTACAGTTCAGCTGCAGGGTGATGCCAATCAGTGGTGGAGGTCTCATGTGGAGTGTCGGTCTTCTATTCTACCCCCACTGACTTGGGAGCAGTTCCATGTTTTGTTTTTAGAGAAGTACGTACCCCGTACTTTGAGGGACCGGAAGAAGGATGAGTTCTTGAACTTGGAGAAGGGTAGCATGTCAGTCTCTGCTTACTAGGCTAAATTCCATGTCTTGTCTTGTTTTTCCACACAACTGTTGAGTTTCAAAGAGGAACGGGTTTGGTTGTTTGTGAAAGGTTTGAATACTGAGCTACAGGTACTGTCAGTGCATATGACTTCTTCAGGAAAGGGCTTTAATGATGTGGTGGATTATGTGAAGCAACTTTAGGGAGTCAGGCAGACGGGGCAGGCTAAGGCATTAGCCAAGAAGCCCCAGAATGAGGGAAATTATGGTGGCTCGCATTCCAGGGGTCATATTCAGCAGGTATACTCAGTCTGTCCTATTCAGTCAGCTCTGCCAGCTGCTACAGGTGGTCGTCAGGGAGCTCATAACTAGTCTTCAGCTCCTAGAGGCCAGGGAGCATCTTATACGTCAGCTAGCAGGCCTACACTTGACCGTGGTTGCTTTCATTGTGGTGATCTGGGCCACTTTAAGAGGGAGTGCCTACTCAGGCAGATATGTAATCAGGGTCAGCAGCAGTCTAGTGGTGGTCCCGACAGGTAGAGGCGGTAATGCTAGAGGTCATCCACAGGGTGGGCGAGGAAACTTTCAGGGAGGCCGGGCAACAGAGGGAACGGCGGCGCGGGCAGGGGTACAACGCAACCGGCCCGGGAAGTTGCCCGGATTGATGATCGGGCTCATTGCTATGCATTTCCAGGGAGAACTGAGGTGGAAGCATCAGATGCGGTGATCACAGGTACCATTCTTATCTGTGATAAAATGGCTTCGGTATTATTTGACCCAGGTTCTACATATTCTTATGTATCTGTGAGTTTTACATTGGGTCTGAAATTAATTTGTGATATCCTTGATTCCCCTATTCATGTTTCTACCCTGGTTGGAGAGTCTATGATTGTGACTTATGTTTATCGTGACTGTTCTGTTGTGTTTGTGGGGTTGCATACTTGGGTAGACTTAGTAATCTGGGATATAGACTTTTGTATTGATTTGGAGCCAGGCACTCATCCCATTTCTATTCCTCCATATCGTATGGCTCCGACAAAGTTAAGGGAACTTATGACTCAGCTGTAGGAACTCCTAGCTAAGGGATTTATCCGTCCCAGTGCATCGCCTTGCGGTGATCCTATTTTGTTTGTAAAGAAAAAAGATGGTAGTATGCGGATGTGCATAGATTATAGGCAGTTGAACAAGGTGACCATTTGGAATAAGTACCCTCTACCTCGCATTGATGATTTGTTTGACCAACTTCAGGGCGCATCAGTATTTTCAAAATTTGACTTGAGGTCGGGGTACCATCAGTTGAGGATTAGGCCTGAGGACATTCCAAAGACTGCTTTTTGGACTCGGTATGGGCATTAGAGTTCCTAGTAATGTCGTTTGGTTTGATCAATGCGCCGATAACATTCATGAGTTTGATGAATGGGGTGTTTAAGCCGTATTTAGATTCCTTCGTGATTGTGTTTATCAATGATATTTTGATCTACTCCAAGAGTAGGGAGGAGCATACTAATCATCTTCGTATTGTGTTGGACATCTTGAGACACCAGAAGCTTTATGCAAAGTTAACTAAGTGTGAGTTTTGGTTGACTTCAGTTGCATTCTTGGGGCATGTACTGTCAGAACAGGGGGTGATGATGGATCCC
This sequence comes from Jaltomata sinuosa, assembly GCA_003996215.1. Taxonomy (NCBI): domain Eukaryota; kingdom Viridiplantae; phylum Streptophyta; class Magnoliopsida; order Solanales; family Solanaceae; genus Jaltomata; species Jaltomata sinuosa. The sequence continues at coordinate 107,079 of QJPP01002216.1, read as the reverse complement.
CAGAAGATTGAGGCAGTTAAGAGTTGGGCCCGGCCTAGCTTTGTGACCGAGGTGTGGAGTTTTGTTGGGCTCGCAGGGTACTACCGGAGGTTTGTTAAGGATTTTGTGTCTATTTCTACTCACCTAACCAGGCTGACATAGAAAGATATACCATTCGTGTGGTCCAATAAGTGCGAGAAGATCTTCCAAAAGCTCAAGACACTTCTGATCACGACTCCTATATTGTCCTTGCCGGTTGAAGGTAAATACTTTATTGTTTATTGTGATGCTTCACATTCTGGTTTGGGTGCTGTGATGATGCAGGATAGGAATCTGATAGCCTATGCATCTAGGCTGTTAAAGGTGCATGAGAGGAACTATCCTACTCATGACTTATAATTGGCAGCAGTGGTCTTTACACTCAAGATTTGAAGACACTATCTCTATGGTGTCAAGTGTGAGGTGTTCACCGATCATCGCAGCCTGCAGCATGTGTTCACTCAGAAGGATTTGAATTTGAGGCAGAGAAGGTGGATGGAGTTACTGAAGCACTATGATGTTACTATTTAGTACCATCTGGGTAAGGCTAATGTGGTGATAGACACATTGAGCCGAAAAATAGTTAGCATGGGTAGTTTGGCTTGTTTGGGGGTATCTAAACGACCACTAGCAAGGGAAATTTGAGATTTGGAGGCCAAGTTCATGCACTTGGGTGTTTCAGAATAGGGTGGGTTGTTGGCCAGCTTTGAGGTCAAATCCACCTTCATAGAGGAAATAAAGGCCAAACAGTTTTAGGATCCAAAACTGAGTAAGCTTCGAGGTAAGGTAATATCCGAGAAATTCAAGGACGTCACATTAGATTCTGGTGGAGTGCTAAATTTCAGAGAGAGAATTTGTGTTCCTCGGGTTGATGATATAATTTAGAAAATCTTGGCGGAAGCCCATGGTTCGTGGTACTCAATTCATCCGGGTGTGACCAAAATGTACAGGAACTTAAGGCAGCATTACTGGTGGCCCGGAATGAAAAGGGACATAGTTGACTTTGTGTCCAAATGTCAGAATTGTCAGCAGGTAAAGTATGAGCATCACAGACCTGCAGGAATACTCTATAGAATGCCAATTCCAGAGTGGAAGTGGGAAAGGATAGCCATGGACTTCGTGGTGGGTCTTCCCAAGACATTGGGGAAGTATGCCTCAATTTGGGTCATTGTTGATAGGCTGAACAAGTCCGCTCATTTTATTCTGGTCAGGGTAGATTTCAATTCTTAACAATTCGCTAAGATCTACGTGAAGGAGATTGTTAGATTGCATAGGGTGCCACTGTCCATCATTTCATACAGGGGTACGCATTTCACCTCTAAATTTTGGGGCAAGCTACATGAAGAGTTGGGTACGCAACTCACTTTTAGCATCGCCTTCCATCCTTAGACTAATGGTCAGTCGAAGAGGATGATCCTGGTGTTGGAGGACATACTGAGAGCATGTGTGATGGACTTCGAGGGTCATTGGGACCAGTTTCTACCATTGTGCGAGTTCTCATACAACAATAGCTATCACTCCAGCATTGACATGGAACCTTTCAAAGCATTGTATGAGAGGAGCTGTAGATCACTGGTTGGGTGGTTTGAGAAAGGCGATGTACAACCTTTGGGAGTGGAATTGGTAAAGGAAGCACAGAAAAAGGTAATGGGCATTCATGCCAAGTTGCTGGCTACCCAAAGCAGGCAGAAGGAGTATGCAGATCGCAAGGTCTGGGACATGGAATTTCAAGTTGGTGAATAGGTATTGTTGAAAGTGTCACCAATGAAGGGAGTTATGCAGTTTGGTAAGAAGGGAAAGCTTAGCCCTCGGTTCATTGGTCTATTTGAGGTTCTAAAGATTGTGGGGCCAGTGGCTTACAAGTTAGCACTGCCGCCCAGTTTGTTGAGTGTCCATCCGGTGTTTCATGTATCCATGCTTAAGCGGTACCATAGGGATGGAGACTACATCATCAAGTGGGATGAGGTGATTTTTGATAAGGATCTTCGTTATGATGAGGAACTAGTCTTGATTCTTGCTCGAGATGTCCGAAGGTTGAGGACAAAGGTGATTGATATGGTA